>OMLF01030030.1:12320-43448 GCA_900302615.1 Holocentrus rufus
GAGGTGGAGACACAAAGAAGCCAGGATGTACAGGGAAACTCAGAAAATCAAAACCCAAGGAACACAAAAGTCCAGAAACAGAAACTAAAACCCCAAAACACAAGTCCATAACCTAATGTCCATGGAAAACAAAGTCCAAATAACCGATTCATGACAGGTACAACTGACAGGACTGACAGCTGCACACATGAGGCCTTTTATATCCAAACAGCTTCTGTTTTAGTTGCGTTTTAGCTGTGCATTTAAAAGTGTGAAGTCAAGCACAAAGCCCTGCAAATGCACAGGCAGAAATTCCATCTTTCCATTTTCCAGAGGGTCACGGGGACAAGCAGAGATATATAGACACAAAGAATGGTATTGATTACTAAAGGGGAGGGCAATAATAAACCCTCAAAGTGTAAGGCACAGCCCTGCCGCACCGTTAGTCATAGAGATGTGAAATATGGTACAAATATGTATCAGGTCATGCTGAACTTTTAAACTTGAACTTGAAGATTGAGTTTGGAACAATGGCACGCAACAAAAATGCTCTCAACTCTCAATCTAACCTTCAGAAAAATCTATTTCTTTTGAAATCGCTATTTCCATCATTTTATTAGTTCATTTAAAGGTTAAAATAGATAAAGATTATATATACATAAAATAAAAATATGACATGAATGTTCATTCATCATCCCATGATGAAATACCTATTTATAATTGAAGCCAAAAGGAACATAGAAAAGAAGCTCTTTTTCAGGAGGTTATCATGAAATGATGGGATCATTCTCAGCAATTTTCAACTCATTTTCCACTACGGACTTGAACCTGCTCACTTAGTGTTACAGACAATTTTAACATCCACAGCAATCTAATAAGCTAATGCACAATGGAAATAAAAGGAAATGTAAAAGTTTATATTTGGGATAAAATCAACACAAGCAAATTGCTGTGTGTGTGTGTGTTTATTTCTGGAATATGTAATATGATATACAAGGGGAATATGTTGGTATAGCCATTAGTAGATTAAACAGCATATTACAGGCACACAGCCAAAAGCTGAACAGTTAAATTATAAACAGCAAGAAAGTCAAAATTATTTAAAAAAGGAGAAAAAAAGAAAAAAAAAACATCACAAATATCTTAAATCATATCTTGTAATGCACTTTTATTCATTTCACTCTTGACAGTATTACATAATACAGACTCACAGGAAACAACATTTTAAATGAAAATGTTTTAATGAAAATAATTACAAGAGAAAGGAAAAAATGGCTTTGTTATTAAAAACTCCACTTCAGCCTCACATTTTTAGCCCCACTCAAAGTGCTTTATAATGTAGCCTCACATTTACCCACTCTCTCTCACACACAAACACACACACACACACTCACTCACTGACGGCAGAGGCTGCCATGCAAGTTGCCTATCTGATGATCAGGAGCGGTTAGGAGTTCAATGTTTTTGCTCAACAACACTTTGACGTGCCACCAGGAGGAGTCGGGGACTGAAGCAGCGACCCTCTGATTATTAAACCACCACTTCACCTCCTGAGCCACGCTGCCCTGCGCTGATTTGAGCTGCTCTGGAGCCCGCCACTAGATAGCATCAGAGAACGGCTTAAACCTATAGTACAGAATTTTTACAGATAAATAAATATTGTCATGTACCATTGCCAAAGGAGTTCCTACAATGATGGTTAAGCCTATCACACACTGATAAAACTACATGCATTTTGCAGTATCATGTACATTTCAGCTGCTGTCTGTGTTGACCTGTAGCTACGCGTTTATTGTTAACACTTCACATATTCTACATTTCATTTACATTCTTTTTTTTTTGCATGTGATCATTGAAAGCAACTTGGAAGCGACAGCAGACAGAATGAAAGTGGAAGACAGTGAAGCAGCTGCCTATTTTGGATCAAAGCAGACAAAGAGGGCATTGTGGCGGTCGAGGTATAATGAAATAAAAGCATGTGTAATTGTTTGCATTGCAGAAACTGAAGATGAATCCTATTTTGCAATCTTCCTGAGATGGACAAAGCGTTGCAGAACAAGCTTACAGCACGCTGCTCAAAATTCAAGCTCACAAAAATTCCAAAAGGGAAAAAATAAGGACACCTGCGTACCTGACAGTGACACTGCTCAGCAGTCATTATAAGACTGCCACTTAAAGGTTTGAATTTGTAAGGCGTCCTCCATCAGACACAGTTTTCCTCAGTGCCGGTTTGTGCACAGAGGAACCTGTGGTTGGCATCAACAACTGCCATCAGCAAGAAGGAGAAGTGTGATTTGCGATTTTTTTATTTATTTTTTTTAAGTGGCTCCACTTTTGCCAGGAGTGAAGATAGTGATGTGCTTCCCATCGATGGCCCAAAGGCGATGAGGTAATTGCTACTTGTCGTGGAAACCTTTAGCTGCTTCTCTCCACTCTGCCTGGGTGGAAAAATGTTAGTCAAATGTAATTTCTGTCACTGTCCGCTCTCAAACTGTAGACAGTGCAAATGCAACATAGCATCAGCATAGCATTCCTCTGCTGTTAGTTAACTGTTAATTGGCTAAAAAAACAAACAAAAGCTATATACAGAGCTAATAAAGATGAAAATCACTCATCTTTGAGAATAAGGTACAGTATTTTAATTCAAAACATGGAATGAAACATTACTTGATCGCTTCCAAAGAATTCTTATTTCAGCTCAGCGTGTCTCTCCTGGTTGTGCAGAGGGCCACAAATCCCAGGAGATGATGAAAGGTTCTCAACATTCATGTGAAATAGGTCCCCAGGGCCTTACTTGTCATCAGCCCG
Organism: Holocentrus rufus; assembly: GCA_900302615.1. NCBI lineage: Eukaryota > Metazoa > Chordata > Actinopteri > Holocentriformes > Holocentridae > Holocentrus > Holocentrus rufus. The sequence continues at coordinate 15,108 of OMLF01030030.1, forward strand.
GGGCGCAGGAGTTAGCTGCACAGGAGAAAAGGAAGATGTAGACTCCTTACGTAATTAGGTCAAACGAGGTAGCTTGTTACTAGAGGTATCACACTGTTTGGTTTGGAGTTTGTGAGAGAAAGAGAAAGAGAAAGAGAAAGAGAAGATGATAGCTAAGGGAAATTTAAAGGTGCTCGTGCTTAAGCCCATTCATTTCACTACACACATGCTTTACAATACTACTGATCATTTCCCAAAGCATACCATTCTCTGTTTAGATTTTTTTTATGTTTTTCTACCTCCCAGGTGGCCAATTTTTTTGTTGATTTTATGCAGCAAAATCAACAGTGCAACCTTTCTTAAGATAGGTAACACATCACAGAAAACAGTCTGCCCTCATTTATTTTTGTTGAAGTTCCTTTCGCACATTTATTTGATCTTCTAGTGTGTTTAGGTGCTGGAAGCGCCAACACCCTGGACCTCCACGTGAGAAAAGCCAGTTCTCTGCTTGGTATCCAGTCCAACTTCGTTAACGAAAGGAGCAGTCAAATCCGGATCATCCATGATTCATGACATCAATATTTGTCCGTCATTTTCCTCCAGGTGAGATTTTCAGACAAAATACAACTCTGTTTTGCAGTCAACTGAGACGTCACATATGTTGGAATTTCCCACCGGCACTTGAACACATCAGTGGATAGGGAGACTTTTCAAATCCACGTGTGCAACGATAAAGTAACTTGGATAAACATAGATTATGGCAGCTTAAGCCCTCTGCAAGTTGATTTTCTTTAACCATACTAAAATAAATTGAAGAAAACGGCTGACTGGAAGGTGGTAATAAACACATTCAAAATCTATGTATGGCATGGTTTTGAAAGTGGTAACTTGTGATGTTAATTATGTGTACAGTGTTGTGCATCAAAGCTGAAATTGTCCTCTAAATTGGGGAGCATTCACAAAATGTCTTACTACAAAATCATGTCTACACAAAGGCTATTTACCAGGAGTTAAACTCAGTGTTTTCAGTTTGTACTTACAGAGTTTATTCAAAATTGAAACAATTGAAAGATTACCTCAATTGCCCTTTGGATTACCTTAATCTTCCTTTTGAGGAAAGGCAACCCGTCTTGTCCTCCTCTGCCAGGCCAAGATCGAGTCCAAATCCTTCTTGTGTTTTTCAAGGCACTGCATCACCATAATTATGCCAAGGGCTTGTCTGTGCTTCCATCGCTCCATTTTCAACCCGTGCGTAGGTGTGCTGCTGGCTGCTGTTGCACACTGCACAGCCTTTGAAATAATTACACATTGTGATGGCTTAAGCTCGCCCAATCCCACAATCTGACGTATGATAATCAGACTGCCCCATGCAGACTGTCCCAGCTGAACGGTCTGCATGGGATGTTGGTCCAGATGATTAGCGCTAAACGATGTCAGTCAGTCCAGTCCCAACCCACAGCACACAACATGCTGCCTATCCGAATGCCTCTTGTATGGAAAGTACAATCTGTTCTTTAAAAGTGAATCCAAGTGAAAAAACTAGTTTACAAATGGGCTTAAATAGCACAAAATAGTAGAAATGAGTGAGGGGAAAGTAGTAAATAGTGTCAAATTAATGTTAGTTGTGTTTCTGTCAATAAACTCATCCAGCAAGCAGGTAAATTCAAAGTCTGCGATGACTCATGGTCTGAGCAAAGAGTTGTTTTCTCTCTGCGGTTTTTCAGGACACTTGCTGGCAAATTTAGTCGGTTAAATTGGTTCTGCTGCATGTTACCGACGACATTGTGAAAATACAAATAGCTTTTTTTGGTGGTGCTTTGTATTCATTGTCAGCTGTCCAATTTCAGTTTTTCAAGACTTTTAATTTATTTGCTCCAGACACCGCAAAGTTTAGAATCATTGGATAAGCTTCAAAAGGTAAATTCGACTATGAATATGTCAATTAAACACTTTAAATCCATTTTGAATATTCAAATATTATTTTACTCATTGCATATTGTTGAGTTTGTTCTATATTTTTTATTGTAACTACCAGACTCTACCCTTACCTGACCCCGTGCTTACCTGCTCCAAAGACCAGCACCAAGGACCAGAAGTGAAAATAACATCACTTTCACACCTTCGTTGTGTGCTGCAGCTAAATCTAACACAGAGGTGTTGGGTTCATTTGGGAAAGTGAGGAAAAACTGCCTTCAAGCTCTGGTACACACCAAATAATTTGCTGGAAACTTGTCACAGACCTTGAAATCACACTGGGGCTGCACGGTGATCTAGTTGTTAGAAAAACCACCTTTGAACGGGGGAACCTGGGTTTAATCCACTCCTACCTCTCTGAATGTTTTCAAGACACACTGATTACATATTGAATTATAATCCTAAACAAATTCTACATCACAGTACAAAGATCCAATGATTCCTGTGGGCCCATAGAGAGGCTAAACCAAGATGAAACTGCAGAATATATCGCATATATCAAATGATTGTAGAATTAACGCTGATAAAGTCAATTACAAACAGAAGTTCCCTTAAAAGTCTTTAATCCTGACCCAGCTCAATCAAATTGAAAAGCACTCAACCTTGACACTGTTCCAGGAAATATGAAGGGTGGCTGTTTTTATGATGAGATTTGTTTTATTTGCTCCCTAAGGGGCAATGCTGAGGCAGATATGTTGCCATTTATCTGTGATTGGTACTCTCAAATTTTTGTCTTTCACCATTACTGTGAATTTTTTACCTTTTATATTCCACCATTTCTCTGCTACACAAGTTTTACACAACCACGATTTGGTTTATAGTGTCTCTAATGCACCTTTTTTCTCAGTCTCTATATTTTTCTTTGGTGTTTCTCTCTGCCTCGCTCTTTCTGTCACGTATGCATGCACACACACACACAGACACACACACACACACATGCACATAAATACACAGGCAGACACACAGCACATTTATTTTCACACCAAGTTAATGAACTGAAGTGCTGAGGTCAGGAATTTAATAAAATCAGAGTGTCTCTCTAAATATATCTGTGCCAAGACTTGCTGTGATAACATGGCAGAGTAAATAGGGTGGAAATACGGCAACAATCTGTGAACTTGAGAGAACTGCGTGTGCTGCTGCTGTGGATGCATGAAACTCATTCATGTGGTTATCTGTTAAGATATTCGAGAAGATATGAGCACCCCGGTAAATGTTTTGATGTCCTCCGGTAAGAGGCCGGTACAGATGTGTGTGTGTGTGTGGCGTGTGTGTTTATCAGTGTGCACATGTGCCTGTTCTGAGGGAGGTTTCACAACGATGCTATAGTCTGTGTAAGTTAGCTGCTTGCCCAGGTGGTCCACAAAGCACCACTTACTGTCGGCGGAAGGCAATCTGGATTGAAATCAATAGACAGCACCTTTGTGAAGAAGCAGCACCGGGCGGATTTATGAATTATCAGGTATTGTCTGTGGACGGTTAGACGTAGTTCGGCCAAAGTGCTGATGGCTCCGAAAGTGGCATTTTTACAAAGACGAATCAGATGATCCCGAATCGTTTGACTCCTGTCAGAAAGCCTGAAAGAATCAAAGTTAAAAGAATCACCACAGTGCAGAAAATCCCTGCTAACGATGTGCATGGATCTGCAGAAGCTGCTGAGTTCTGGTTCTGGTATATAATCAGCAAAACAGCAAATTACCCTGATATGGTTTGTGCATTAAACTGTGAGTAATTTCTCATCATTGTTTTAGGCTAAAAACAGATATTGTGTTGAACTGCATTGCAGGCATTGTGTTTTAACCACCAGCTGGCTAAATAGCATCTTAACCCCCTTATATAATTATTAACCCTTGGTTTGCTGGAACAATTACTCACATATTTGCCTCTGTGGTATCTTTGTGTTGAGTGCACTGGTTTTCTGAGGATTTGCAATACACCGATTTGAACTGTGCTTACACAGCATTTTATCAGGTGCCTGCCTGCCTGCCTGCCCAATAGCATAATGGGAGATAATTGCATTAGGTCATTAGTCAGTGTGAGGAAGCCTAACAGTTTAAACTGCAAGCCTGTAATTTTATTTGGTTTGTGTTGTAGCTCAGTTCTGTGGTGGTATATCTTAAAATTGTCCCATTATTGTGATTTTAGTTATATTAATTTGTCTTATTATTGTAATTTCTGTCCTTGAATCATTATCTAAACCTGGGGACACATTCGAAGATTACTTTTTCTGGAGCAGTATGTATGTGTTGTGTGGGGTTGTGGAAGATATGAGAAACTATAAACCTAACTGTGGTTTCATAAAACCTATAGCAGAGAAATATGGAGACATAAAAGGTAAAAATGTAGAGTAATGCTAAACAGCAGAATTTGAGAGCACCAATTACAGAAAAAAATGAAAATTGATCGGTCTCATATTTTCCTACGATGAAGCAAATACAGAAACCTCATCATGAAACATAGATTTGGAACAAGTGAAAGCATTCTTTGTATTGATGTATTTCTGTGGAATATATAGTGGTACAAACATGGACTACCATATATTCAATAGTCAGTACTGTGAGGTCTGAGCTTGAATAATATTTTTTTCATACAATCAAAGCCAAAGAAACAGATTTAACACAGATTTAACAAAGAGTGTGTGATGTCTGTGGATTGGAGGAATACGAGCACATTAAAGCACATTCCAAGGAGGATTTAATGGACTGAGCTCATATACATATGTAAATATGTGCTATTTATCAGATCTTATAGATTTCTTAGTTATTTTACACAAAAAATAAAGGTGCAATAGAAGGAAATGTGAGATTGTATGTGTAGAAGTGCATTCCAATATTTCCATGGAGGAAATTCTGAATGACTGAAGAAAAAAAAAAAAAGTCATGCTTTTTGTACTTTGATGCTCTTTATCATTTAAATGCTTTGTACTTTGGGTCTTTTGCTTGCTCGAGTGCTTTTTCTTGATGTGCCTGTAATGTGTTTTGCAGTCATGTATGCCTGCATTTCCTCTTGTAAATTGTTGTAATTTAGGGATTAAAGATGAAGACAGTGATTTGATGTTGTTTTTATTCTAAAGACACAGTTTTACAGCATGACATTTTACTGCCTTTGTACATTAAGTTGCAAAATTGAATACTGACATCGTTCGTAACACTGTGCAGTCTAACATCTTTTTTGGACCTGAACAAAGTCTTCCCTGACCTGAAGCTGAGGACTGACAGTCAGCAAAAATTATTTTTTAGTGTAAGGACTTTACAGATTGAAACTTAATCACCCTGATCAACAACACATCAAATGTGTTTGATATTTATGACTTGACATCTAGATAGGTCCTGAACAGATCCTGTAGTGTGTGGAGAGCACAGATTGATCCTAACAGTGAAGACTGCCAGTCAGAGCCAGGTTTACAGTCAGCTGAGGGGGAGGTGTTTTAATAAAATTATATTAATGCTAATAATCATACCTGTTAAAGGTCATTGAAGCTAAAAGAACTCTGCTGGTGATAGCCAGGGGCTCTACAGATGACAAGGTCAGTTAGTCTGTACACCAGTTGGGTCATGTGATCTGGGGCTTGCAGTTAAGTCTCACTTTTAACAGGGCGAACTCTTCATAATTGCAGTTCAGTCAGTGTTCCCTACTGTGGATGCCCACAAAGGTAAGGTCAATTTTTTAATTTTATCTAATTAAATGCAGCCTACTTCTGCCAAATGCGCCTTCATGGTCAAAGCAACATACGGTCATAGACAGAGCAAGAGAATCACAAAGCCACCTATAATGCTCTATAGTATACCTACAATATTTGTACAGTTACATAATAGTATTGCACTGTTGAAAATATGCTCCCGAGATCGTGTTGTCATTGAAAGAAAAAAATCTGGAGGAAATGTCAACATCTAGTTAGACTGGTTACTCAAAAACCCCAGTTTACATGTGGTAGGTCAGTAATCAGGTTTCCCCCTCCAACTCCAACATGCCCCGGTCTGTCACTACCAACCAGAAAAGCCACTCAATGCAAGCTAGACGATGGGGTAGTGCATTACATGTAGCCCCACCCCAACGCTGTGATTGGCCAGCAGGGAAAGCCCTAGCCCAGCCATAACCCTAACATTAACCCATTAACAATGCGGGTGTATCTCAAGATGTGACTACACGTTTGGGTCCACCTAACATGCAGCTGGCCGCAGCAGCTGGAACGCACCAGATAGCCGGCGTCTTTCAACTTCCCTGAGATTTGCTGCTCCGCTCCAGGCAGCAGCGGGTCGGACAGCTTGGCAGAGTGGCAGCAATAGTTTTTCTTCCGCCCTGTAGTTGGACTAATAAGTGAATCACTCTGCGGCAGATGCGCCTTTCATTTCCTTATATGTTCATCAGTGGTAAAGTTGACATAAAATTATTAAAAAGCATTCTTCAACAGTCATGTAGAAAAGACAGTGAAGTTCTTACTCTCCGTGGAGCTGTGACCTTTATTGGATTTCTCATAATCTGACAGCAGCAGGATATTGCATTATGCTGTTTATATGTTTAGAGGAGCTTAAAAAAAAAGAATATGAATATGAAACCTCATCAAAAAGATAGAATAAAACAGCAGCGCCTCATTTATTAACCTCGGGCATAAAGTTTGTGGATCCAAAAATCTCTGACGCTGATGATGGCGCATTGCTAAAATGCATTTGTTGCATTGCAGATGCATTAGAAGGCTTTAACACATTATTTATGGCGGTAATAACTCTCTCCAACAAATTCTAGTAAATAATTGGGTGACTCGGGAGGAGAAGGTGGGACTCTGTCTGTGCTGCTCTCAGCAGGAATGGAGTAAAGCTAACCTTGTCTGGGGATATTATCAGTAGGTGGAAAGAGCACTTTAAGGGAATCCTGGACCCAAAAGACATGTAATTTGTACAGGAGGCAGTACTTGACATTTCTGGTGTGCCGGAATCCATCTCCTTAGAGGAAGTCACTGAGGTAGATAGAAAAATTTGCCGTGGCAGGGCTGCAGTGATGGATGATGTTCATCCAGAGATGTTGAACCGTCCTGGACATTGTGAGGCTGTGATGGCAGCTTCTTTATGTCACATAGATGTTTGGGACATCACACCTGTCTGCCAATGAGGTCTCCATATTTAAGAGAGGAGATCCAACTACCAGGGGATCACACCTCTGAGCCTGCCTGGAATAACCTATTGTGTATTGTATTGTGTACTGGGAGGCACTGGAAGACTCTGGGTTACCGGGGTTCATTCGTACAAGATATTCGGTTCCTGTACTCCCATGGTGAGAGTTGTTTTTGAATATTCAGCGCACAGCCCAGATAATTTAGAGTGATGTTGGACTCCAACAAGGGTGCACCTTGTCTCCTCTTTTCTTCATGATTTTCATGGACAGAATATCAAGGCGCGGCCTAAGATCGGAGGGTATCCAGTTTGGTGGCACTAGGATAGCATCCCTGATTTTATTCTCTAAGCTGCTTTCCCTATCTTCCACATGAAACATTGAAGTGGCTGTTTTGTTGGGGAAAATGTGTGTTACATGACATCAGACCGCTCTTACATTGGACCAAAGGCAATGCCCATAAAGTTAATTTTGAGGGACATTAGGGGCCTCAGATTTTCAAAATTTGATGTTTATTACAGGAAACTGAGACACAAAGGCTCTCAGCAGACAGCGCTGGCCAACGTTTGATTAAACACCAAAAAAAAAAACATGAATCTGAAAAAATGTCCCCATCATTAACAGCTCCCCTACTGCTAATCCTGAAAGATAATACATTATTATTCATGGAAAAATTGGTAAAGACAACAGAGCCACAGTGCAGTAATTTGGTAGTAGATTCATAGCTTGACTAATCCACTTTACCACCTTCTTTCAAAACATCCCTCCTGTTCAAGCAATATTATGGACTGAAAGATGTTTGGTCAATCAAATTCCCACACAGATTTCCTCTTAGGGAACAATTTCATTATACACAGTGTTGTACCATCAGCCACACGTAAGCATTACTGTTTCAGACCACGCGCCAATAAGTATCCCACTTACAGCAGATAGCATCCCCATTCAAGTGGTGCTTCAATAATATGCTGCTTAAAGACAATGATTTCAATGATCACTTGAAATAAGAATAAACATCATTCCTAGAATTTACTGACACGCCGCAAACAAAAGACTGCAATCTTTGGTTAAGATGGGGGGGAAAGTAAAAGCTTTCTCCTTGCAGAAAAAAAAGTAACTCAAGAACAAGATGTGCAGAAGGAGATTAAAAGACTAAAAAGCCCTTACCTGCAAACCCCTTCCAGAAACAAACCATAAAAATCTGCTCAACAACCAGGCCAAAACTCAACAGTCTTCTAAATTGGAAAACAAAACTCACCATAACACAATTATAATAATAACAAGCTGATGTGGTGGAAATTGATACTTAGGAGCCAACCAACCGAAACGAAATAAAGACACATAACTCATTAAAACAATTGTAAACCTTTCTGTTTACATAAGATCCATTGAAAATAAGTGAAAAGATGTCACAGGTGGGAATTATAAATGCTAACAGCACAACAGGATATTATTCATGTGTGCTCATGGGTTTGGAGAACTTGTATAACAAACTTAGCAATGGAAAACACACGTAGGGAGTGTGCCGAGAGAGTTTAAAGATCGCAGCACAACTGTGAGTAACGTTTAAAAAGCCTTTATTTCTGAGGGCAAAGGAGATAAAAACACACACCTACACATTTTAGTGTACACCTTCCTCAGGGTGTTGGAGATTTGTTGGATGGATGGACTGAAATAAAAAAAAAAAAAGCAATGGCACAAACAAAGGCAGTCATTGGTGGAGGAACACAACATCTTACCTCAAAAAAAGAGAGAAAGAAAGAAAATAGTAAAGGATTTTTTTTCCCTCAATTTTTTTAAAGATGGAAAATGTGTGATTTTGTTGAACTGGATTTCCCTCAGTCCCAGGTCAAGATTAAAAACAACGTGGATTGTATAATGCAAGCTGATGTAGAATACTATCTGTTGACTAAAATGAAAACAGAACAGGTGTCTCGAATGAAGAGTAAGTGCAGCACAGACCAATTTAGCTCCAGTTGCAGAGGTCCAGAGATCACAAAATAGTGCATCACATATTTTCACACAAACAGAACTCAAATAAATGCACAATTTGAGTGGTGCATTATAGGAAAAATACAACCTAAAACATTGCAAATTGCAGCAGTCCTTGTGTTCACAGTCAGGATCTGCAGCCGTCAGGAAGAATCCGTAATATCCCTGAAGTGTCATTGCGGAGATATAATAATTGAATCCCTCACATTTGAACCGTACCTTTTGACTACAGCAAAGTTCACACCAGACAAGATCTGAACTTGTCCCCCAGGGGGAGACCACACACATAAAAATGATCCATTCTCACGCTTCCATTCGGTAAAGTCCAAATGTGACAAAGTACAGAAAAGAGATTCTTGCCTCAAGCCACAGCCGCACCAACGAGGAGGCAACAGAGGGCCTCCGCCTCCCTCATACAAAACAATAAAAACAAACACCACTTAAAAATAGCATTTCACGGTCTAAATTTAAAACTCCTGTGAAACTCTCCTTAATGCCCCCCCCCCTCCCCTCCTCGGCCTCCATTCTTCACGGTCCCTTAACGTCTGATCACTTGCATTAACGGCCTGCTCACACAGCCTTTCTCCGGTTTGGTCACCTTCCCTCAGCACAGGAAACAAGCGAAGCAGAGTAAACTGAATTTCTGCTAACTCCCCCGAACAAATTGTGCATTATGGCACTTGCACCGTGTTGCAGTTTGCCGTTTGGGTGTGAAGGAGCAATGACGATGAAGAGGTGAACAAAGAGCAAAGAATGTGTGAGTTCGATGGGACTGCGGTGGGGTGAAGCCACTTTTGGAGAGTCGCTGAAGTGATTCACAATTTAGGCAGATAACAAAATTGTCCCAACAAAAGATTCAGTGTTTTGCTGCCATGCTTCTCTTTTGGTTGGTGAGAGCCAGCAAACAAGCTCATTTTGTTTGCAAGTGTGTCAGCTTGAGTAGAGCTGTATCAAGCTCAGTCCAAATAATGACAGTGCCTGATCTAACATTTTGATTCACTTTCATTTGCACATTAATACCAGTTTTCACTTTGGAAACATTTTGACGTCTTGATAGGACAGCCTGCAACAGCATTGAAAAGATGTAAATATATCATGCCAAAATAAAAGCTGAAACACTATTTCTATGCAGACCAACACATCTCATCCACATCTTCATCCATAACTGAATATTTCATTGCTTTTTCATCGCACAGATTCAGAATGGTCAGATGAAACATGACCAACCACACGTTACCAACACGAAAAATACCCAATAATTAATGAGTTAACAGAAACATAACGGATGACCTCGTGTGCTGCTGTTGAAAACATGATGAAAGGTGGACCTGTTATGTTTACTGTTTTGTCTCTTGTGCTTTGTTTTGTTTTCTTCTCTTTCCTTCTTTGCATGCTCATTCTTTCATTCAGTCGTGCATTTTTCATACCCGCTTATTCTTATTCAAGGTCAGCCCTCTGCAGTTTTTAATAGTCCACCTTCAAGTGTTTAAGGATGCATTCACTATTTGAAAAGGCTTTTTTTTTTGTGTGTGAAGACTTAAAAGTTGTGCAGCTTTTCCTTTACTTTCAGCTATAACTGCAGTTAAGACGTAAGCTAAAGCCGTGAAATATGTTGAAATATATTCAGTTTAATATTGTATTGTATTCCAGATTGCAATTAGGAGCAAAACACTGCATCAAAGTTGTTGAAATGATGGAAGAATGCCTGTATAAAGTCGACTCACCTCAGCTTCACCAGCAGCAGGCAGCAGAATGTGAAGCTCTCTGATTGGCTGTTTTCTTGAGGCAGTGCACTGTGGGACTCGTAGTTGACTTATCTCCTAACATTTTTATACACACACTCTTGTACCTTTGACTTTTTTTCAATGAACCTGAATTTTTCCGGCACAGATCTTATTTGTTTGCGCTGGCGAATGAACCGAGAGAGTCTCATGCTCACCCAAGTGTTGGAAATGCTCAAACGGACTGTCACATAACATTTTGTTTGGGGAAATGAGTGGGATTTTCCGCAACTCTAGCTGCCCAAAATAACCCCGCCCACTTTGCAGAGCTCTGTCCCAGGAAACACACACACACACACACACACACACACAAAAACTGTGATGCTCTTGATAGTGATAATACACTCATGCTAATAAGAGGGCAATTTTTTTCCATTTAATTTCCTCTTCACCTTCCAGGTATTAAATACATGTTTTATATAATCAGACTGGAGAGTAAACTTAATTAGCAGTACTTAGTTCATTTTAGCTTCTTTAACAGAACCATTTAATGGCTCTTTGGCAATGTGAATGTGATTTTATGGCTCATTGGCTGCGTGAATGTTGAGTAAGCACACATCTATTAGCCAGGTGTTAAAAAACTTCTGTTCAAAAGACTGTGTGTTGTTTTAAGATGTTTTGTTGTGGCTTCAGATACTCAGGCTGTGAAACAACTGGCTCATACTGCATGCACACATACACACACACACACACAGTTTAGTGTAGTACATGATACAGAACTGTAATGCTCTTGATAGTGGTAATGCACTTGTGCTAAAAAGAGGGCAATTTTTTCCATTTAATTTTCTATTCACACACACACACACACACATACATGCGCATACACACGCACAGACAAAAGCCTTTAGGACAGTCTCTTGAACCTCCTGCTCGCTGCTCTTATAGGTATTTGTTGAGGTGTAGATGACTGATAGTGGGACATCTGATATAGTCTGTGTATGGATTTTCTTGCTCTTTGGGTAGAAAAAGGTTGCTATTAATGCCTCTCTGATACTGTGATAAAGGTTTCTTGGCACAAACAACAGAGCGGTGGATGTAGCACAGAGTGGTAAAGGACAACCTTTTAACTCTGACGCTCTGACTTATATTCAATGCACAATCAAAGTCAGTACAGCTCCTGCACATTTCTAAATACAGACAAGTATCATAACAAGAGATGTTTTTTTTTTCTTTCCTCTCACAGCCATAGATTTGTTCCTTCTCTGTGAAAAGCCGACTTAACCGAGAAAGAAGCATCCTTTGTTGTGACATGGAAAGAAACTAAGAATACTTTTTCCTGTCGTGAAGTAAAGCACTACTGTTACAACTTTAGTGATCACATGATACGTTGTTACTTGCGTTACGTTTTAGCCTTTTCGACGTCTTCCCTGGTGCAGCATCTGTGGAAAAATCTCTCTCATCTTATCTTACCTTCAAGTCATGTCAGAAATATTAGAATTAAGAGCAGAATGTACAGAAACCAACTAACAGAGTGATAAATACAACTCCGAAAATCTGTAAACTCTGTTTATTAGTAAGCCTAGTGCAGCCATTTTAGATGTAATGCAAAAGTAGTGTAACAAGTAGTTAAATTACTTTTTGCAGATGTAATATATAAAGTAATTCATCACTTTTAAGAAAAGCAAAAAGTGAGAACTAGTAACAGAGATAGTAGTAGATATATCAAAGCAAGAACAAAGTCTGCACACTGGGTGTATGGCTCCCAAAAAGTGGATTTATTACCACAAAATGCTGTGATGTTTCAAACGTTCACTTTTCATCACGTCTGACAAACGTATTGTTTTCAAATACCAATTGCAATGTCACATTATTGGTGTGAATAAATCCACATTTTGGGAGCAAACCACATAGAGTGCGCAGTTTATTTTAGTTCTGAAAATCTCAATTAAAACTGTTTATTCTTTGTTTTTGTTATTTCACTCAAATGCATCTGTTGCCCTTTTTTGATTTTGCTGTACAATTGCGGTTTGAGGGAAACTTGCTCTGAACTACATCTAAAACTGCACTTCTACAAAGGAGACGCAGCGTGTGTGAACGCAGTGAAACGAGACGAGCGGAGGATTATGGACATGTGTTTGATTCAGTGAGATTCAACATAGTTTACAAGTTGCCGACCTCTCCGACTCTGTTTGAATTCTCTGCGGAGCGGTACATGACCCTTTGCTCGACACAACAACCCGATACGACCAGAGATTACAAAGCGTCCTGCATCGGGGCCACGACAGCCTCAAAGTTTCCTCAGTCTTCAAACAGAGAGCAATCTGTCAGCCAGCAGCAACAAACACAATAAACTCAGCAAGTCGACGGAGAGCCGAGCAAACCGACGGCTGCTGTGCGTCTTTGTTCTCGCTGAGCCTTCGCACCACCAGTATGTAGGTTACTGTTTTAAAATGAAATTTAAACTGCCGGTCAAAACTGGTGTGCCGGCACGACCGAAAAGAGAAGAGCCATTTCTTCAACAACTCAAAACTTAAAATACGAAAATGAGAGATTTCGGATAAAACTGCATATCCACACCCAGCCTGGCTGCAGCTACAAATTAGGATGCTTCATCTCCTAAAAGAGTGTCTAGATCCAGTAAATGATCTTTCTGGTCTTTCAAACTTTGGGAAAGAATTAGTATAAACACATTAGCTATTATAAAACAGAAGGCATCACCAAATTCCTCCCTTGTTCTGTCTAAATGAGACATCTCAGTCTGCTTTCTTTATTGAGGTCTAGAGATATATCATCTACTCATTTTAAATCTTCGTCTGGTCTGTGTTGTTTTCTGGGCTCAAGACAAGAAAAGGGGGTGGGCTCTGATCATTTCTCATCAGGGGAGAAGCTCGCCTTAGAGAGTCATATTGCTGTTTGGTTACAAAGTGTCAAATGAAATCGTTCTAATCTTTCAGCAAACATTACCCAGCGATGATAACCAGAGCAAACAGCTGCAGAGTTTTCTGCAAACTGCTGCTGGAGTTTGTTTTTGTTAATTCTACCTTTGTTATCTCCTGATCTGTAGCGGGCGGGCAGGGGAACGTGGTAATTGTGTTTATGAATTTCTTGACATCACATCTTTGGTCTTCTAGTGCTGGTGGTTATTACTGTGAAAATTTATAAGACTTTTCTATAATGTCATGACAACGTAGGCAGCAATGAGGTCAAAGTTCAACACAATTTAAAGGTGCACTATGCAAAATTGTTGAGGACAATATACAAAAAAAGTGCATTTTTTGTTGTTGTTGTTTTGTTTTAGTTGAGTCTAAAGGGTTCAGTCCATGATCTGAAATTTTGGCACCTATTAAGTGTAAGAAAGCCCTCCAAATATAAATCAATGTCAACAATTTTTCACTCTCAAAATGATTGGTAATTGATAAGATGGACACAATCAGTCTACAATCTATATTCATTTTGAGAGGATTGACTGTCTCAGTGATTTATTCTCAAACAATATCCTGTAGACCGGTAAAACTCTAAAGCGGCTACTGACAATATCTCTTTTGTTTTATAAAGTCTATTTTGAATAAAAGCTAATTCATATTATTATTATGAGAGGCTGTGCAAGTTTTTGTCAGTAGGTGATCAATCAGAGAGTCAGCGTAGACTTAAAGACCAATTTCAAAGTTAGACAAGGTAATGTTCACTTTGTAGCTATTTCCCTGACAGTCTGGAGACAGATATTATTGATGGCCCTGTGTTTTTTTAGAGAGAGAGAGAGAGAGAGAGAGAGAGAGAGAAATAGAAAGGATACAAAGAAAGCAAGAAAGAACAAAGAAACAAAGAAAGAAGAAGGACGGAGACATGCATGTAAACAGAGACAGACAGAGAGACAGAGGGGAGGGAGCAGAGACAGACAGGGAGGAGGACGGCCCTCTCTGTGCAGTGTTATGTTAGAAAGGTCACTTGTGCTTTCAGACAAATAAAACAACAGCAGCCTCTGAGGTCAGCTGCCGACTCCACACCAATTCCTGCAGAGAGATGGAGTTCTCAAGTGTCGAGCGCAGGAGCAAACTGCAGCTGCCTGAGGCTGGCCATCATAATTTTTATACTTGAACAAACAGCAGAGGAGTATGCTGCACGTAATAGAACGGGGAGTAAAGGACACACTTTTAATTTGATCCTGTGGTGCACAATAAATGTAGTGCACAATGAAAGTCAATGCATCATTATTTCTAAATGCGTTTTAGAAACTGCTATCTTCACTGGAGATAAGCGCGGTGGTTCTGTTTTGTAAACTGTGGCTTGCTCTGTGTTGTAAAAAGGAGAGGTACCAGTGAAAACATAATTTAAGTTTTGTAATTGCACCAGAGACTAGGCTAGCAGTTTAATTTTCAACAAGCGATGGTTGCAAACTTGCTGGCAGAAGGCTGACAATTCCATCTGTGGCATTTTTTTTTTTTTATCCACATTTTTTTTGCCAGTATTGTGCAAACTGAAGCTTGCTCTTTCAATGCATATATCTAAAATCTTTCATAAAATAGTACAGAAAATGTTGCTCACAGAGGACACATACAGCAGCAATCTGGAGGAGCCTCAAGCAGGCACTTTATATATTTACAGTGAGATCACTTTCTAAGCCAACCTGATCTCTCTCTGAGACACACTTGGACTGAGTTTCCGATGTTTATTTACATATTTTAAGGTGCTTTTTATATCACAGATGCACAAAAATGTTTTAATTTAAACTTCAATGCACATGCAGGAGCACATTTTTTCTGCACGTTGCCATGAACAGTTATTTGTTTGAAAATCTCTCTTTCTGTGTGTCATCTGTTTATTTTGAGATGGCATAATAGGATTTGATGCGTTCTGGCAGCAGCGTGTGCTGCAATGCAACTCCTATGAAAGTCAGGTCACTCACACCATATGAAATGTGATCAGAATCAGAATCACTTCATTGATCCCCGTGGGGAAATTGAGTCAGATGCAGTTGCTCCTATTGTATAACATGAATGGAAATAGGAAATAAGAAGTATGTTAGAGAATGTAAAAATATGTTAAAAAAAATGTGTATGTACACTATATAGTCTATACATTATAAATAGGAAATAATAAATATGTTAGGGAATGTAAAATGTGCACACTATGCTACAATGTGTATCAGCTATAATAATAAACAATCAACGATCATTTAGTCACATTGTTGGTTTTTATCTTGTCATGTAAATGACTTCGTTTTTAGATTTCATGCAAATGTCAGAATTTCGAGGTGAAACACTTCAAACATGACAGTTATGGTTTTTATGGAGCGACGCCTCCGATTGTTCTTCAGCTGAAGTTGGTCTTACCTGACATTTCTAAAGAGCATGTGCAGAAATCAATCCTACAAAGAAGAAGACCCTCTCTTTCATCCAGAGTGGCTCCCTCTTCATAATGTACATTTTTCTAATCATGTAAAAGTCACCTCTTAACTGTCAGCGCAGAGCATAATCTATTAGACCTCTGTCATTTTAATCAGTCCTTTATTTTAGTTTTAGCACAACCAATCTCCCAAGCAATTCAGCTGTTACTGCCGTCTGTGAGAGCGGTACCACTGAAAAAAGGAGAGATGCTCAAGTGGAGCAGATGATGTCAAAGTGGCATTAAATCTCACAAAGAGGAGTTTGATGAGTGGATATGACCCAGAAAGACTCGAGAAAAAGCAAAAGGTGTCCTGCTCTGCTTTGCTGTGGCTTGGCAGCACATTTCCTCCCACCTGGCTCTTATTTCTTCCTGTTGGGTTCAAAGACAAGATGATATATGGAGGAAAACACAGCTGTGGTCTATATACTTAACATTCTCTAAATAGCCCCATTATAAATCCAATATATGTTTCGCAAATGACATAAAATGCAGCTATACCTTTAATGTACTGTTTTAATTGATATTATACTCAGGTATTTCACTGATTCTTAACCTGGTCACAGAAGATGAAGAAATGATCCTCAGACCTGGAATACCACCTTAATAAATGCATGCATACACATAAAATCAGGCCATTTGTGTGCATGCTGGAAAAATAGCCGACGGCACATTTTGGACCTGTTCATTGATCACTGACATCAAAATTCTGACTGTAAGCATGTATATGAAATAAGTCTTGACCCATTTATAATTGCTTGACATAAAGAAGCAGTAGAAGTTTAAGAAATGAAATAAAATAGACTGATAAAAGGAAAAATAAATAAGCAAACCAACAGTCATGTAATACAAGGCTTAAACTGACATCGGTTTGTTAGTTTGCATGAGAGACGAGATTCTTTTACAAATATTTGACTTTTTCCCCCTTCAAACCAACACTTGAAACATACATTATGAATGCAGCTTGCCAGTTTGATTTTGCTGATTTTTGAAAATCACTGAGGTGAACAGAATTTAGGTTTCAGTTGCATTCTGCAAGTGTGAAACTTGGCCAATCTGAGCAAGATGTCATTTTAACCCTCCATTCTTTCTGCTGTTTGCATTTTTAGAGTCCAACACGGTTGGTTACTCCTTTTTCTATTCTGACTGTGGATGCACAGTGTCAAAGGTCTACACTTTCTAAAAAACTAAAACGATACCCCTTGACCTGAATCCCCATAGCGGTCAAGAAAAACCAAAAAAAAAACAACAAAAAAAAAAAACAGAAACCAAAAAAGAAGGAATGGAAGAAAAGCCAGGAGTGCAACAGGTGCTATGTGGGCAATTATTAGCACTAATAAATTCAGTATATTGATTAAAACAATGTGGAATGAACCAAAAAGAATAGCACAGAAATTTCAAAAGGCTTAACCATCAAACAAGAAGACAAAGCATGAATCAAGCAACAAGCAGCAGCGGCGCAGCAGAAGGCCTCGACGCGGCAGACGACTCAGCAGCGGGACACAGATGATGATCAGCCGCCGAGCCGCAGCGACAGACAGGACGAGACAGAGAGAGGGGAGGGACGCACAAGGGAAGAGGAGGACACGATCACTCACTCCCAGTCACACAGGACGCTCAGACATTCAGGGGAGAGGGGAGAAACACAGCGTTCAGGGAGGAAGGGAGGATGGCTGCTCGCAGAAATAAATAAATCTTGCTGTGCTTTAATTTAGGGAGTCTGGGCTGCCATTCAAACACAGCTAATGTGAGATACCTGCAGCACACTGAAAAGAGATGCAAACTAACCTCTGATACTTTCCTGAACAGCCATGTTGAGCTGAGCGGTGCATTCTCTTGCTGACACGTTGAAAACTTAGCCGTGAATTCATAGTTTCGGTTCTCATGTTTGCCTTTGCACACCATTTCAGACGTCTCCATTTAATAGGTGTGAGGCGAGGGCCCTGGGACAGGCGACATGTCACAATCAAGAGAGCTGGATTGTCAGGAAAAATGACCCAATTTTGATCAATTAGATTACAAGCAATATGCATTTTTGGTGTATTTTAGTGTAACAGCTTATAATAATGTATTTTGATGTCAAAACTTGCAAATTAAACACGGATTTGCAGCTGTACATCCTCAAACTTTTCCATCTTGAGGTAGTCTTATTTTCTTAATCATGGCCAAGTTCTTCAGCTGACTGCAAAATGAACTGATGAATCTTCCTCTGCTTTCACGTCCATCTTGGTGGCACTCATCTCATCTTAAAAAAGGATGGCTTGCTGTAGCCAGGATGGCCTCATTGTCATCAGTCTTCAACTGTAAGACTGAAAAAAAAAAAAAAAAAAAAAAAAAAAAACTACTGGATATAATCTTAATGGCAGCTGGCCTGCAAGAGTTGTGAGCAATGCTTCAGGTCTGAGGCTCCTAAATCCTGAAGTTTAGAATAAAAAGAAAATTGGGTTTGAAGTCTGACATTGTAGATGATCAATGGCCGTGGCAATGGGTTTCACAACTTTGTGCTATTCTTCCAGGAAGTCTGACTCATGGCCTTTGAATGGAGGGAGGTGCACAGCAGTCGTGATCTGTGGAACTCTCTGTCCATGGATTATTAAAGCAGTCAAAGAGTGAGACCCACTGATAAATATGTGGTGTCATGAGTTCCTGGGCGGTCAAGTCAGAGAGTGTTTCAGCTGATTTTGATCTGCTGAAAGAATTCCATTGAAAACAATATTGTGCAGCTGAGAGAGTGGGGTTGTTGTCTGTGATGGAGACCAACCTTGGTGTGCAGGGGTTTGACAGAATAATTGACTAGTCGATTAGCAAACCGACTAATCAGCTCTGTGCAGCGATGAATTGGCTGGACTGTCACTGTTTGTTCCAATAAACTGATAAATGTGTAAACTTTATGCAACCTGTAGACATTCATGTTTGCTCCTCTTTTGGATGCATGGTATTCAAGATCCTGTGCAATATAAGAAACTCTTTAAATACCTCCATGATATTAGCTGCAGTACCATCAACAGTAGCAATCACAGACAAATTTGACATATTCATGATGGATTTTCTCTTAAAGCTGAGCAATGCTATTACTGATGTGGATTGGAAAAATGTCTGCAAGGAAATAGCAGGCGATTGGTTAAGCTGGCCTGTTCAACTTTATTGATCCATTGTTTACTGTGGGTTTGCACTGTACTCTTTCACAGCTAATATACACTCAATGTGTGGAAATGCACAGGCTAAGTGCAGACCACAGCTGGTGCAGCTTGAAACTAGTGATTTTCAGCGAGAGACATTTCGGTGCACAAGTTTCTAATTATGATCTAACTGAACTTTCATCTAATAAGGAGACAGCAATGGAAGCAAAGCAGACTTGACTGGCTGAGTTAAGACAGAGTATTATGCTACAGTGAGCAGCCTTGATCTTTTTAAACGAACAGTAGCACAGAATTTCAAAAGACACTACAGATACAGACAGTGAAATATGTCATAACAGCGCCATCCTGTGTAATCAAATGTCTTTCACTGAACTTCTCTCACCATGCTTTATTCTATTACACCGGTATTCACTGGAAGCTTCCTGCAGGCTACAAAATCATTTGCCCATGTGCCTCAAGATGAACGGGTCTGCCCTGTGGTGTTTGGTTTAATCCGATATGCCATGACACTCGCTGTTTTTGGCATCGCTGCTAACCAAAAATCAGCAGTCGTGCAAAAGTTGATTAGTTGTTCTTTGAAAGCGTCCACTTCCTGTTGTAGTGGACCTGCATCCTGCATCAGGTCCTGTGCTAATGAAATGAATTATTTCTGTTCAACTATGGACAATGGATGCACGATGTGATGATGTAATAAGGCAGTAAATTGAATGGTGCATGTTCTTAAAAATAAGTCTTTGTGAGGGCCTGACCTTGTTAAATTCGCAAATGGAAAAATGTCTTTGAATTCCTCTTTTGTATTGTGTTTTTATTTTTATCTCTGGGTGTCATTGTTTAAAAGGGGTACACTCAGCCTCCACTGTTTCATTTTATGACCAGTACTTTTCATCTAACATTGTACTCTTATGTATGGAGGTAGTTGCAGTGGACGTAGACGCCGGTGCTGATGAATCGTCTTCACTCATCTTGAGACATATTATGTTTACTGTCACCTCTATAAAAAAAACGAACTGAGGTCTACGAGCTGGTTCAGCCAGACGACTCGAGTCAGCCGGCCGAGGTTGTGTATTTTCATCAACTACCGGAGAGTCAATTTAACCTGCCAAACTCAAACACTCATTCTGTGCTGCTGCATCTCACCCCTACCTGCTGGTCTCGACGTCATCGTGACCCCCAACCGTGCTCTCCATATTTCCATGACTGCGTTTCATTGTGATGGACTCCAGTGTTTGTATCTGCTTTGTTAAACATGCTGAAAACCATGCTTGCAATTTGCTGCTTCTGCTGTGTATCAGATAGACCGCTGGGTTCACACAGTAAGGATAAAAGCAGAATGCCCAACTCTGATCCTGAATCTGCTTTGATCTCAGTTGCTCCTGCACTCAGGATATCAATTTTGGACATGCTTCAAGGAAATAGCGTCTGCTCCACCATACATGAGCTATAGCTTTCCTCAAGTTGATAATAAGCCTGTAACACCAACAGCTATCATAACTTGAGTCGCTTGTTTCTGTTTCGCCTCATTGGAAGCCTCCTGTGGGTGTTTGTATCATCAGCAGGGTCATTTCATCATAATCATTTTGCAAAAAAATTAATTGCTGGTGACAATTTTCTGATCTTATCAACAAAATATAAAACCAAATCATTAGACTGCCATAGTGACTGGCCAACTAACTTAGCCATCTTTTTACTTATTAACTTCAGTAAAGAGATTACCAGCCAAGCCATATCCATCACTTGGCAAACAAAACATGGACTTGTTTTCTCTCCTGACAAACTAAAAACTCATCAGAATTGCCATTGATTTCTAATACGATTTCCATGAACATGTTTATTTTTAATCTAATTTTGAGTGAGAAATAGGCCATATAGGATAAGGATAGGGACTTTTTTTTGTCTATATGGATTAGGAATCAAATTTCAAGCATAACTAAATACTCGCTGTCTCTCCCCATGGTCACTGCACATACAGCCACCTGATTGGTCAGCGCCAAGAAATTGCCGCTTCTAATTAGCATGAGGTTGAGCTCTTCGGCCTTGTGTCGGCCACCTGGGATCTGGCTTCACTCTGCTTCCGTTCCCACAATTCCCTGCTCATGTTTGTTGCCTGAAAATAACTGGGGAGCGATTTTGCTTCACAAATTGTGGATTGTATGGTCACCTGCTGTAAGGGACGTCCACAGGGCAGCTGGTGTGTGGCCTTCACACCTGCAAGGACTCACACAGAGCCAGAAATGACCAGGTCAGATCCAGCAGAGCGAAAATGATTTTGCATTTTGTCGTAGCTTCTCACTTCAGAAAGACAAATGGGATATCAGCTTGGTTATTAGCTTGGGATTTCAGTTTCTGTCTGACTCTCTGGTTAATGCTGTTTTGGGGCGTTGCATTAATCTCTTGCTCGCTGGGCTTTAGTGGCTTTAATTACGCTTTGCAGGGAGTGACATGAAACTGAGCCTCGATGGTGGAAATAAAATCTATATGTACATTTCATAGTGTGAGTTGACTGAATGAAATGAAGTGACGGCCGTGAGCGAGTTCAACTCGATTGGCATTGTGCTCTGGATCAGCTGACTATGCATATCGGCATTCTCCTCAAGCCGGCCAACTCACTTGTTCATTCTCTTCTGCTGCTCACCATGCCGCTGCTGCCTGTTCACACATCCCTCTATCTCACACACACACACACGCACATAAACACACCACCACCAGCCCAACATCCACCTGTGGGCTGTGTTTCTTCTTGGCTCCCCATGGGGTTTGCATTGATCTCTCCCTGCTCTGGTTTTAATTATGCTTTGCAGGAAGTGATATGAAACCCAGCCTTGACACTGAAAATAACATATATAGCTATGTTTATTTTCAATTAAAATGTTCCCATTCTGTATGTGACTGAATGGGAACATACAGAATGAATTAAAGCTGCTTTAGTAGAAGTTAAACTTATTCTTATTATTTTCTTCATAAACAATTGTTCAAGTTGAGAATAATTTAGAATGCAATTTCACATACATGGAGTCAAGAAAAACATATCCATATAGAACAGCCTGATATTTTTATTATGGTAACCGCATAACCAAATGACTTTCTTGTGGCAACACAAGAAACTTTGTAACACTCATAGTGCAGTTTGAACAATCATCAGTAGAAGCTGCAGTGTGTGTGGATATGTTGAATCCAGTCCATAAGCTCACAGAGTTTTAGCCTGCAGGTCGGTTCAGTGGGCCAACTGCTTCAGCTGTAAAGTCAAGTTATTGTCATGTGCTGTTGACCAATATTTGACTTTCACAAAAAGCCTGTTGGCAAGATACCAAGAGCATACTGCTCGCAAAAAAAAAGTATAAGCAGAAATAATAATAATAATGTTTAATTCAATTATAATGGGAAGATATAGCTATTATACCCATAGAATGGGAAATGGTATTTATACACACAATCCAAAAGATGATGTTTCCATATGAATCATTTTGGTCAAACTGATATGTTTTAGCTTGGTGCATCAGACCTTATATCTCATCTCAAATAAGCTAGGAGATAATAGAGTTCAAATGTGGTTTCCATGTAGGTTAGATATGTTTACTTTCTACACACAAATACAAGACGCCTAATATGTGGATTATCTTGTAATCAGTTCTATGTTGATTCTGTGAGGAAAAAGATGAATAATCATTACATTCTTCATAATATTTAAGAAAAATGCTCTCCCACACACACACACACACACACACACACACGCACACGATACAGGCTGAGTGGGAGCAATTTATTCGTTCATGACTGGAACGGCATATGTAACCTGTCTCTTAGTAACTAAACTATATTAAAAATATGTTTACTCTTCAGTTTCCTTCAGTAATGCTCATAGCTGACAGATCTGCATCATGAAGGAGAACTCATTTTTATGTGAAAGCTTAAACTGAGCTCAAGATTATAGATTTAATGATTTTAACACCTCTGTTATGAAGTGTTAAAACACCAACATAGCATCATGATGGCTTTACTTTTTTTTTTTTTTAATTACATCATCAGCAGTCAGCATGTGTTGGGAGGAATGCAGGGAAACACCATGGACGGGTTGCCAGTTTGTCACAAGGCCAATACATACAAGCACACTGACTAACTTTAACCTAACTTCTGGTGTTTGTTGCCCAGCCTTAATCTGGCTGTAATGTGATGTCTCCATAATTTATATTCACACCATATAATCAGTGATTCATGCTTATTTCACAAACTTTTATGAGAGAGTGTTAGGTTTTGGCCTAATGTGCAGCGCTTGAAATACTACTTGCAGTAAAATTTGCAGAGTGGGTGTCTGTGCCACTTGTCTTGACAAAGTCGGACAATTCATCAGCCTAAGAGAACACAATATGAATGTGAATGTTATTCTATTGTGAAATACAAAAATACGGCTTCCAAGTGTATCGGGATACAAATTCCATCTTTGACACAAAGACATAAATCAAGTCAGTTTAAAGCAAATCTTTGAAAGTGAGTGACCCAAAAGATGAGGCAGATTTGGCCATTTGAATAGAATCAGGATTTAAATACAGTTTACAAAAAACCCAAAAGTAAGCAAATATCCATCCCAAAAAACATTTTTCTTAAAATACTCTCTCTCTCTTCTCACACTTACTGGAATCATAATTACTGCGTATTGTATCAAATATAATCAGGAGTCTCTCTCTCTCTCTCTCTCTCTCTCTCTCTCACTCCTAATTAAACTGTGTGATGCCTGCTTGCAAAAACAGAGTCATCCAACACTTTGACCTTGGCAGGTCACCTGGGAAGCTGAATATTGATCAGCGTAACGAGAGGGAGAGAAAGCATTTACAACAGGCAGAAAAAGAGGAATAATGAAAAACCTCTTTAGGTGTTTCTATTCTGAAATTCATGTTGTCTTTGGGGCTTAAAAAGCATTAAAGAGAGCATTAAAGAGCATTAAATAAATAAATAAAATATGATTGCTGGTATGAATTTATTCTCAGACTGTAAAGTCAATGTATGAAATATGTTCAGAGATATTGTAAAAAATTATGGGCAAAGAAGGTACCGCTATTGATAATTTTCCTCCTGATGATATTTGCCCTTGACCTCCACTTATTGAACATTACAGATGTTGCCATAATCACTGCAATTATTTTCAATTTGCCGTCCCTTTCTCCTTGGCGAATCGGAGGGGACTCTGAATGAACAAGACTGCGGAGATTGTCCCCATGAATTTTAAGTGTCATTCTCCTATTTAGATTAGATGAGCCTCGGGTCACCTTTCCCAATGTTCAGACTTTCCAAAGTCTTTAGCTAATCTGCTGGGGAACCATCATCAGCCTCTGCGGAATATGTAAGATTAGTTATGCAATGTCAATTACATCAGTCATCAGTTATGCCACGGTGAACATTAGATCAGTTCGGAGGGACGGTGGGGGTTTACTTCACGACCTTCCACGGGTGAGGCATCTTTTTTTTTTTTTCTTCTTGAGTCAGAGAATGGCTCAGGGGTGCAAGAGGTTTCTGTGTCAGGAAGGTAAAGTGTCAGGTCCTCTCCGAGCTCGAGGGACAGAAACCTAAGTGGACAGCTGCCGATGTCTGAATGCCCCAGCACACAGGAAATGGCTAAGAGACACACACGTAGCTGTCGGCTGGCATTAGCATGACTGACAATCTCGCCACCTTCAGCATCACGCGGACATGCATCTCCATGTCAGAGAGGAAATGATACTGAACAACAGAGATTGGTGATACGGACACATGAGGCACCGAGGCCTTAAGAAAGAAAGTGTTGCAGGCTCAAGAGGCGAATCCTTGCAGGGAGCATGTTGCGTCACACATTCACAACCTCATAAAACCCCTGAAAATTTCAGATGCTGGAAGAAACACGGCTTTGTTTTTGGTATTTTGTCACACTCAATGCTTACTTTTTCTTCATTACAGATAATTCACCTGCAGTTTATTTTCACCATCCGTCCACTCTCTGTAAATATGGGGGCATATTGACTGAAAATACTCAAGCCTCATCCCTTGATCTTTTTTCCCTGCTCTCCACTGCGGTATTGCCCCTCCACAGCCAGGTCATTAATCTTCCCGTTATTGGAGAAACGCACTGACACCTCTCCATAAAATGGCACTTAATTTATGCATTATTTATGCCTCATTTATGTGCTCAGGTCTTCAACTATTTATCAAATGTCCCCACTTGTGTCAAAACATGGAAATTGAGCACCGTTACTCATGATACTCTCGGCAAACATATCAGTGGACAGGAAGTCACTGGGGACCGCGGCTCACTGTCACAAGAAAGTCTCTCCCAGGCAACTGTGTGGCAGGAGGAGCTGCTTCCAGCTAGCAGGTGCCTACACAAGGGACATTGCATAAAGTGATGCAATGCCATTCAAGACAGATGAAGGTAGAAGAGGCTAATGCAACTTGCAGACTAAAGTTTTTAAAGCCCAAACTTTGATGTGAGGGTTTATTTGTGTATTTGTGCATGCTTAGATTCGCCTGTAACTGTCAAAGAATTAATAATTAATGCATCGAAAAACACTTAAACTTCCTAAGTGGGCCATGCAGGAGGAGGCCCTTGCAGTGACTGTGCTCACCAGTGCAGCAGCGTGTGACAAGCAAGGAGGTGGTGATGCTACTCCACCTTCATCCCGCTTCTCTTCCTCGCCGCAGCCCGGGGGCGAGGTGTCTCACACTTGACAGAGCACCGGGCTGATTCACCTGCACCGTCTCTGTAGCTACGCATCACCTCAGCAGTCACCAGCTAGCATCTCTGCAGGAACTGAACCCTCCGGATAACCATGGCAACCCCAGCTGTCTCCTCTCGTCACTGTCAATCCGCCTTCAATTCCCAGCTGAAAGTGAGTTTTTTGACGCGTCTCACTTTTGCCTCTTTCATTCTTTGTTAGGTCTTGGTCTATCGCTCAATTTTGCGTATACACTCTCATATTTGGAGCTCAGGAAGGAACTTCAAATGCAGCCCAAGGGAAGAGGAGAGAATGTGCTTTATCTGGTTAAGGACAGCTTTACGAAGGTGTTTCTTCAGGTTCTTTTTACTGGTTTTATTGCATATTTTATGCTCATAAAATGATATTTCTAGGCAACTCTGGTGGATGAAACTCACATACCATATTGAAATATACACGCACAAGCACAGAGAAAGAGAGAGAAAAAATGGGAACACACACAAGAACAAGGATGCGCACATGTATGCGTGCATGTGTGTGTTCTTAGACGCATTACCAAACCCATGTTGCAAGGCAGTGCATTACAGTGAGCCCTCCACTCCCATGTGAAGAGCCCTGGGCTTTGAGAGCTCCCCACTTAGACAGATCCATAAGGTCTTCTTACAGGAGCAAAGGGTCCAGTTTGTCTGTTTTCCCCGTGAGCATAAATCAATGGCAGAAGGACAGAGAGGACTTAACTCAGCCATTGGGGGATCTCTCGGCGAATGATGCATCTGCAGCTTACATAAACTCGAACAGATGTAGGAGCACTCACAGCACTTGCTCAGCATAAAAATGACATAAAGCAGGGAATAACAAGGACACAGATGTTTTGCTTTTGAAGGAAAAACGCATCAGTGTTCATTTGTTTAATTCACTTAAGTGTGATTCTTTGCCATTTTAAATGCAGAGTTATTGGTTTTTGCAAAATTTTGAATTCTTTCGCAAATACAGATGGGTTCTCTGCAGCCCTCTTGTCAGTTCTTGCTTCTTGCTTTTTGAAATCCACTTACCATGCACTGTAAACTGTAATACTTTACTTTGCAACACTAAGGCATTGGGGAGCATGGTGTTTCCACAGGATTACTTTAAAAAAAATCTATTTTCGCAGTGTGTATTAATAGGGTGTTTCCATTTATATGGTGCTCATTATTATTTATGTTATATGAACTTTCAGTAGTATTAGTGGGTGACCGATATTCCATAAACTTTAAGCAGTGAATGAATAAAGTTCTCCAAAAATGGAAATTGGATTCATAGAGCATTAATTGTCTCTAGTCAGAGGCTGTTCATTTACTTTGGTTCAAATTGCTATATTATATTTTTGAATTTTTCATGAGCATTGAAATGAGTTTTAAGCAATATCAAAGAGATTTTCCATGCGTTTTTTTTTTTTTTTTTTTACCTCCCTCATTGCTAAAACTGCCTAGTAATGCTTTATTTATCTGATTTAAAAATAATTACCCAGTGTTAGATGTGTTTCCAGTGGCCATTGATGAAGCAATGTCAGAGAGAGCAAAGGCCCCTGGGCGTTTGCGTGGCTGAACTCTGTCTATATACATTGGGAATAGTGTCTCCTTGATGAAAGCAAGGAGAAATATGACTGGGCTGAACGTGATTATGCCCTCTGGCCTTGGCCCTGTTTATTAATACGCATTACTTTTTAATGCTTCATAATAAATAATGTATTGGAATTGTGACAATATGCAACTTGGCCATTACCCGAAGGCAATCAGATTGATGGCGGCGCCCGGCACAGGCCTTGGCCTCTGCTGACAACATTAGCTATAAATTAATGCTTTGACGCTAACAGAGAGAATTTATGATGCAAGCAACGCCGGGGACGGTGAGAGCGGCACGCAGGCTTCCGCCACCGCTGATGAAAACTGAAATAGCAAGTGAAGTTATATTATCATCTTCCCCTCATTAACCCCCTATTTTATGTCTTACTTTCAAACCCTGTGCATTTTTCCATATGGATGATTTTAAAACAATAATCTGACGCATCCGAGACCGTGTTCTGATTTTAAAGACACACTTTCCCACTTCTCAAGCTAGCATACAATTCCCACAATTTCAGTATAGTTCACCTTTTCAAAGGGAGACATGTGCGCTGTGCGTCTGTCTGGTCCACTTCTCGTGTGGTTAAATTCACTTTGCTCTTTTACTTGACCCTATTCCATTAGATTAACTGAAGATACTGTGTTCCACTTCACAACCCCACTGGCATTGAAAACAGATTTTTGAATGTGTGAGCAGAAGACAGCGTGGGCGTTCGAATAAATGTGACTCAGAAAAAAAAAAAAAAAAACGGAAAAAAAGGAAAAAAAAAGC
>OMLF01030030.1:53878-75896 GCA_900302615.1 Holocentrus rufus
AGGTGCTATACAGTATTACGGGATACCAAGATGGCTGCTGTGCACCAATCAGTCCTAATACTCTTGTGCTGGCAATCTTGATATTCAGTGTCCAGTTTGATGATATTGCAGTTGCATGACTACAGTTTGCAGATTTGCAACTTTTCCAATGAGCCTGTGTTGTTTTGTTCCAGGTGGCCCAGAAGATGCAATACATTTGCTGATATATATCTGCATAGAGAACAGTTGCATCAAAATGTCAAAATCCTTTCATAACCAAAGGCAATTCAGATCCGCCCTGTCACTGTGGGTAGCACTTGCCACCCTGGGCAGGAGATTGTGTAGCATTTTCACTTGTCCCAAATGCTTCAAAATATTTTGCACTCCTCAACAACTGTTGCTATCAATTGCATGCGTGAGAGGAAGGAGAGCCTCCTCCAGTCAATAACCCTGCAGAGCTCTTACCTGACAGCAACAGCAGCCCACCCACATTAATGATGTTTAAACAGTGTTTATTAATAGTAAAAAAGGAGAAGAGAACAAACCAAACAAACCATTTCAAAACCCGACATCTATCATGGTTATAAAATGCATGAACATTTGCATATAAATACATACATATGCAAACACTGACGAATATTACCCGGCACATAATGACTTTCTTCTGCAGTTAACCAGACTTTAGGTTTAACAGTATTTGCATATAATTCAAAGTTCTTTTTTTTGCTTGCTTGAAGCACCAGATGGGTGGTGGTTTGCCACAAAACAGACTATAATGAGTGGCAGAAATTCTGGACAATAAATTCAGCATTTCTACACAGTAAACTCTGCTGCTCTGGAACTCCAAAAAGGAATTAACAAGAGTATAATTTATTCAAATAAAAGAAGAAAAGAAAACTATACTAATAATATAAGCAAATCTGAAAAAAAAAATTGTATTTTTGAATCAATTTTACTGCAAAAATTATTAATTTTGATATATTTTTCAAAAACTATTTTGTTTTACTTTATTGAAATATTTCTCCATACTTGATTTAAGTCTTAGTTTTCATCTTAATTAATCATAACAATTTTGACGGCTTGATATATCATTAATAACTACAGCACTGAGAAGCTGAACGATGATGCAATTTTCTCAACATTTTTCAGCACCTACATCTTAGCCCTTAATGATCTCTATATCCTAAATAACTTGACACTTGCTTCTTCCTCTCCTTCTCTCACCCCCCCTGCTCTATTTATCAATTTCTCCCTCTCCCGGTCTCTCTTTCTCCATGTATCACGGTGAGGATCTGAAATGATTTAATAAAATTTCATGTTATAATTAATCCAGTCAGTGCTGTGAGGATTGCACATGAAGTGACCCAGTAAGTAATAAGGTCCCTTGAGGTGAGATTACAGTGTTAAAAGAAAGGGTAGACTTGAATGTTCAAAATGAGATGGCAGCTGAAAATCTGTGTATTAAAGGACGTGAGATGCCCTATAACAAAATGTATCATTAGTGATAATCATATTTCATATAATAATAAGTCATAAAATCAACTTTGACTCGACTTGTGAATTAAGAAGGAAACATTTTAACAGGTTTGTCACAAAGTGCTTAACAGACATTAAAGGACAAAAAGTTGAAACAAGAGAGCAAAAAGAGTGCTCAGCCGCACACACACACACACACACACACACACACATTTATAAGTGGATATCAGTGCCCGAGGCAATACCAGAACAGTCTACAAAAGTGAGTGAATAATGGACTGCACAGAAGTACACAAATGGAAAAAAATGTCAGTTAAAGTGGGAGTTAAGGTAGCCTGTAGGGTGTACTATGATTTAAATGGGCCTTGACTTTAAAGTTAAAGAATAAATCAAGATAAAAACATGTTTATTGAGTTATACAATGGTATTTAGCACTATTTAGTTATAAAATACAATTTTGTTGGTCATATTGTCAACAGCACTAATCCACCAGTGTTGTATCTGTCTCACTGAACCTGACTCACTTCGCCCTCCAGTGCTTTAAACGAGCAGCTGGTGTTCAGTTGGAGATGCAGCTGTGTTGGAGGACAACTGTCCCAAAATACATCATTTAGTTAAAAAATGGTGACTCCCAAGCCCATCAGCGTGCGCACATGCTCACAAACTCGCAAACAACATTCCTCTTCTCACCAACCCACCCCAGCCTCAATCCCCGCTCCTCTCCTCCACTCCTCACTGTTTCCTTTTTTTAAAATTGTGCAGGTGGGAGATAGAAACTAAAAAAAAATAAAAATATTAAGAGTATAAGAATAGGTGAATGTCAAATCCAGCAATGTCGATATTTCTCTCCTTGTGGAGAATGCTTTTCTCAGGTTTTTCTTAAAGAGAACGTATTACGACCCTGAAAAAGGACAGCTAATTCAATGAATTCACCACATTTGATTCTTGTTCCTTAAGATCACTATGTGTACTGAGAGAAGAAGACAACATGCACCTTCTTCAGGAGCAACGCTGTAAGGCCAATGCAATCATTCATATCTCCTTGATCGTTCTTGCAGGTAACTAAAAAAATGAAATTGAACCTGAGCACAAAAGAGAAACACCCTCATGTCTAAGAGCACAACAATCCCATTTGTACTTGAACAAAGTAAACTAGGACAATTTTCTTAGCATTGAATAGATAAGTGTGCTTATGTATCTTATGTCTTGACATCACAGCTGTCATATATAACCAATAATGAGGTCTTACAGACATCCCAACAACCATTTAAGAGTTCAAAACAGTTGATGTGCACTTGGCTTAATAAGATATTTAATTTATTTTTGATTCACTGTCAATTGACAGCTCAGCTCACAAGCCTATGAATTTATGAGGTATGCATTCATCTGGCTTCTCAACAGTCCATTAATGTAGTTTGTGCATAGTGCATGTGTGTTTTGATCGAGGCAGGGAAGTTCATGACAACATCAAAACCACCCATGCATTGTCTCTCTGGGTCAGTCCATAATGCTCAGGCTCGCAGCGGTGCAACGCAGTACAATACTTAACAGACTGAAGTACCAAGTCAGTCATGGGTGAATTGTTTTGGTGGTAGACTTTTCTCCTTTTGGTTGACTGAGCCTTTGGGATACTTGTCAATACCTCTGGTAATGGCAGGATCTGAATGGGGTATTCTAAATCAATCCATTTGGAGTACTTTTCGATACCTTTGGGTAACTGTTTGAGCACTTCTGAGTACTTGTGGGTAAATTTAAGGCAATTAAAAGGACCTGAATTGGGTGTTCTAAATCAATCAGTGTTTTACTTTCACTTTACTGGACTCGTATACAGCCATATGGTTAAGAATAAATTATATATTATGAACATCAGGCGCTGTCCACACCTGCTAATTGCACTACTGCCTGTGTAGTGGAAGGCAGCCATCATCTACCCTCATCATAAATTGTGCATTCTTCAGATGGGGATATTTGGACATTATACTGGGAACCTGCATTGCTGGTCCATTTGTTTCAGGAGGAGCTTTCAGCAGGTTATAGAGAGGCCCAGCAATACAAGAAATACACTGATATACTGCCTGTGGTAACTCTGCAATCCCATGATTGTTCTCAATTCTCTCAAGTGAGCCTTGCCTCCTCTCCTTCAAAGCTCTCACAGCAGTGGTGTCAGCTGGATCCATCCTGCTGCCATCCACAGACACAATCCTCCCCAGATTACTTAACTCACGCTTGAAAACCTCAAATTTACCAGATTTCAATTTTATGCCATATTGCCAAAATCTCTGCAGCAGTGTTCCCACATCATTGATGTGGTCTTTGAATGATTTGCTGAAGACTATTGAGTCATCTAGGCATGGGATACAGATCTTGCCTCTCAGTCCAGGCATTATTCCACACCACATTGGGAAGCTACAGGGGCATTCATCTGGCCAAAGGGGATCCTGACTCATTTGCATAATCCCCAGGGGTTACAAATGCGGTCATGGGGTCTTTCCTCCCAAGCTGTCCAAGGTGTCTTTTACGTGGGAACTGGCTGACGGTCAGGAAGAGATTTTCTCTTGGAAGCTCATGGAAGTGTATGCACAACCTCAAAGTACCATCTTTTTTTCACACACAGACCACTGGTGAACCATGAAGTAAGTTGTGCTATAAATGCATGCCCTTCATTTCCTCATGCAAAGGCTTGGGCACACACAGGTAAGTTTTCAATAAAGGCTCAGCGTTGTTATATAAGATGCTGAATTGCAGTTTGTCAAATCTCCCAATATCATCATTTGACCTTGTAAACATCTTATACACTATAGCCCATTCAGACTCACAGACAAATCAACATGTGGGTCCCAAACATCATCTGTGATTGGCTCTTTCTTCTCTGTGACATGGCAGTGATGGCAGGACCCCTATGTTATGCTGGTTGGGTAAACCACTTGGATTTGTTTCACATTTCCAATCGTGGTTCACTCTGCCAGCCCTACGTCATCATCTGTAGGATTCTGACAATAATGAATGGTTTGGCCCCTTTTCTTGGCTTTACCAAGGTGTCACAGGATTCAGGTCCACATGCCTATTGTGGATTAATGTCTTCTTCAAAACAAGTGTGGTGTCTTCTCTAATGGCTCTATTTGCCCTCTACATTCAATTTGAACAAAGGGGTGCTTCATTACAGTGACTCTTTCTCTCAATGTTTTGACTATATATTCGTGTGTATTCCTGTCTGTCGATGCTGAGTTCACTGTCTAGGATCGATTATATATTATTAGAACCAATAATGGGACATTGCGCGTCCTTGTCAGACCACATCTCTAAACTCTGCCAGTACATCAGGCGAACTACTTGAGTTCTGTTGAGCTACCACTTTTTGTCTCTTCTCATTCAGTCTTGCCAGACTGACCTGACTGAACCGAAGCTGCTGCCCGAGTTTGTTCTTATTCTACCTCTCTGCTTCGTAAGCACAAGCAGTGCTCAGCCTTCATCAGTACAATCAGGGTTCTGAGGACATGGCTGAAGCTCTTGTCTGATGCTATCATTGTGTGGGCCAGTAAGAACAAGAGAAACTTACCCTGAGCCAACCATGGATTAGATTCAAGACCTGACTGTCTTCTGTCAAGCAACCACTATTTTCATTAAAGCTATCACATCACACATACAGCATGTATATTTCAACTGCATGGTAGTAAACTAAGTACATTATTTGTACGTGGTTTTGTACATCAAACACATGAGAATTCTTATCCCACTTCCCGCTTGCTTCACTTGGAAGGGTGTCCTATAGGAAAAGGCTCTGCCCGCAACTGTTTGACACTTGTTGTAGCCATCTCAAATAAAATGCTTGTTCTTATCATATGTTTAATTATTTCTGACAAGTGCTCTGTTCTGCCCCAGACTCCATAATCTTTACAGCTTTGATGCTCTGAAAATTAGGTTCCCTCTACTCTTAAAGACATATGATGAGTAATTACCTTCCATGAAAGACTGTTGCTTATTTTCAACTTGAAAATGCCCTTTTCTATTCTCACTAAAGACCTCTCTGAGATCTGAGGACACTAAATGATAATGTTTATATTTTACCGTCCTGCAAGAATACAGCCACCATTACTGCAACCTGACAGAACATGTTGTACTCTTTTTACATGGTGAGTTTGTCCACATTTCCATATGCAACATAATGTTCCAGCTTTGTGAAAAACATCCAGTGATTGCAGTTGTAATTCACATTCATTAACCAGCATGCTGCATGAGACAGGCAGGTTACAAACATGAAGACTGGATTTCTTGAGGACATCCCTATAAAAGCAGCACTGTGCATAACTTGAATGTGCTTAATGAGGCCAAGATGCTGTTTCACGCATGCTCGCTAAGACATAGTGGAACACCCGGGGCCTCTGGTGTCAGTTTCATAAATCACATTCCTCCAGGTCTGGATTTAAGACTTGAGCAGATTCAGAAATCCATTTTGATTTCCATTGTGGCATAAGGTAATAAATCATTAAGCACACTCCCTTATGCATCCTCTTAAAGAGCAGTGAACACAAGCTCGTAAATCTCCCATGACTTTGCCATCCTCCTCTTTCCTTAGTCTAGGATAAAAAAACAAAGCCTCACGCATCCTCACTTTAACATGTTTTACCCCTGCACTCCAAACCTTTGATGTCTGAAGAGCCGTTGTGTACCAGGACAATCGAGCAAGACCACAAACCGCCCAACAGCTTCCACCGACAGCACACTTTGATTCTCCTCTTCTGAGTTATGTCTCATGCTTATGCATACAGTAAGCCTTTGAAGGTCTCAACAGTGAACTGTGTCACCCCTTTAAAAATACAAAAAAGTGGAAGACTGATGTATTCCTGTCTGGAGAGAAGAGGAATAATGGAACAGATAGCTCTTTGGAAGCAGAGTTACATGTCAGGGGATTACAGTAATGTAGCTAAAATACAGGGTAAATGGATAATTTGTGCCACTTACATGTCATCAAATTAGAGAAAATTAGGGGAAAAAAGGTACATTTACATTTATATTTAATCATTTGGCAGATGCTTTTATCCAAAGCGACTTACAAGGGAAGCAAAAGTGAGAAACAAATCAAATGTGCAGCTATAAAGAGCCAACTTCAATAAAAGTGCCATGGCTTGGCGTCTAGAACCAGGGGGTGGTGCAGGAAATACAGACAGGAAAGGGATTTTTTTAATGAAAAGGTGGAGGATTACAAAGTACAATGGTATCTGCAAAACTCACATACATGTCTTTAAAAATAAATACACTTTACAATCACAGGCACAGGAATCATTTTAATACACATAAGTTTCTTCACACACATTTCTTAATTAATCAAGGTTGTAGATGATGAAAAGAATTCCTATGACAGTCTGAATTTGAAAATTATTTCAATATAGTTCATCCTTGAAGGAGATATTTGGATAAGTCACTGAGAGTAATATGGTGAAGAAGACAAGAAGAATTTCGGGTCATTCTGGGTCATGGTGGTCCGTCACTAGCAAAGATGTTCATGAATTTGATAAATTTTAAAAGAATTAAATCAAAGATCCTTCAAGTGGAACTACATGGTTGAATATCTTTGCAAATAACTATGCAAAAATTGTAAAAATCCCCTTGAATATCTTGATTTAATGTAGATAGAACAAAATATGTGATTGGTTCTTCATGACCAGCATTTCACGAAAATCGCTCTTCACCTATGTCAGCCTTGTTTAAATGATGATTTATAAAAACCCCCCTGAGGACATTAATAGTGTTCATGTTCATGCCCATTAATTTTGAAAAAGCAAAGGCCAATAAATGGCCAACACATGGCCAACCAATGATGTAGAAAAGAGCTAATATACACTCCAATTTAAATCTATACAGTATATAGAAGTTTTGTTAGTGTTTTACCTGGGCTGAATGAATGTCACTGTCCTGATTTGCTGTGAGGTCCATCATAGTGTAGCTCCCATACTTGACAGAGTGTCCTCACCTATTTAAAAAAATGAGCAATAAATTACTGTTTTCTACTGGGCCTTTGGTGGCTGTAATTATCATACATCCATGTGAAAGAAAATAATCACTTGGTGAGTCAGCACACACGGCACCACTGAGTGTCAGATCCCTTCTTGTAGGCATCCATGAATTAAAAAGGAAACAGCAATCTGATGTGATGTGGTGCCAAATCGCACTCTATACAACTTGAACACCTGTCATAACAAATTTGATCATCTCTCACCTTTGATGTCTTACCAAACGACGAGCCTGTGCACAGAGCAGCTGCACAGAGTTAAAGGTTCCCCGCTGGTATGCGGTTCACCATTGGCCGGGTGGCCCACTGATAGAAGTATTTGCAGTAAGCTCAACTTTGCCTCGCTTGCAGGTGTGGCCTATTAAATTTAACTGATGCAGCTTTGGGTCTAAACAATCTTTTGAACAGTTCCATTAACTTTGAACTCACAATTTAGAACCAGAGAGAGTAATTGGTCAATGCAAGAGATGGCATTTCAACTGAAAGAAGACAAAGAAAGTAAAGAGAAATGGCACTGTGTGGAAAAAAAAAACAAAAAAAAATGTGCACTTATTTGAGTGAAGATGTCCTGATGTTAAAAGATGTCTAGATGTCAAAAATCAGACTTAATACCACAAATATAAGCCAGAAGTAAAAGATGTAATATGAATGGCAAATTTATTGCACTAGCTGCTGATTTTCAATCAAATTATATTGAAAATTCAATCAAATAATATTGAAATGAAGTATTGCACTAACCTTTGTAAGTTTGGCTATCAAATGAACTAATATTGGATGCTAGAACATTAACATTAAGCTTTGTCTTCAATAGTCCTGAATAACAGTTGGTGCTGTTTGTTTCACTTCAGCGCTCCCGTACAAGAAAACTAATGAATGGTCAAGTAGTCCTAAAATTTGGCAAGGATGAGAACAATAAATCAAACCCTCCAAATAGTCTATGAGTGTGTAGGCAGTGAGAGCACCATTATGCTAGAAGAACACAACTGGAAGTCACATTGCTTGTTTGGCCGGCTGTGCGGTGTACACAGGTCTGTTCTTGGCACAAACTGAACCCAGGGTAAGCAGTTTCTAAGCAGCATAACTGTTGATTGTGTCGACCTAATGTTAGTAGATATGTTTTCTTGCTGAGAATGCGATCATGAAGGTTGTATGTGGGTTCAAGTTGGATGCAGTGGACTGTTGGCAGGCAGATGCTTTCCCCTGTTCATACAGACACTGTCCCTTATATTGGTATGCTGCACTGGACTGGACCGGTCTTCTTTCACCTCTGCATGTGCCTCTCGCCTCAGTGAAACCCACTGACAATGTGACAGGACCTTGAAAGAGAAATAGTCTACATGCATATAACAGGTAATTAGTGATGCGATAGGTAATATTGTGACTTGCTGATTAATGCTTCTTCCATTGGGCCTCATTTTTGTCTTCTTGTCATTACAAAAATGATGTTTTGTACTCTCACCACAAAATGCAGCAGCAGACTTGACAAGGATGTTGCTGCTGGAGTTAAGTCCAGCTGCTGTAGCAGCTGTCCTGTTTTTAGCACTGTAAGAAGAAAGCCTGGGACTATATGGCTTTCAGAAGAAACACTTTGGTAAAACCACACCCCCCATCTCCATGAAATTATAAAAGCTTGGGCAAAATGGATCTTGCAAAGTGCAAGAAATGACAATCTGGTAGGCCTAATGCACAAATGCCTCATTGCTGCATCTGTTTGAAAGTGGTACAGTCTGGAGGTGGGACCAGGAAAAATGCATTTCCAAGCAATATTTGCCCATAACCAAATGAAATACTTAAACTTAATCTAATTCCCACTACAAACAACTATCTAAAAGATGCAATGAATATGAACTATGAAAAACAGCTAGGTAACATGACCTACAATGACCTAAAAACGGACCAAAATAAATAAATAAATAATCCACTAAACATGATACATATACTATATAACATTTACAACAGAGCTACCAAACCGATCTATAACGACACTCACAATGTTTGTTAATCTGCTCTTCTCTAGCAGTCTTTTCCAGTATTATATGGTTATTCAAAGAACCATACATGAATAAAGGTTCTGATGTTATGAAAAATATAATATAACACAATATAATACAATACAATATAATATAATATAACAAGCAGCTTTGCCTTCTGGTTTGGCTCTGATGGTGAGAGCAACACTATTTGTTATACCTGTGCCAGAACTGTCATGGGAAAGTTGAGAGGCATCACAGTGTGCAGTCAGCAGGGTGGCTAATGGAGGTGGAGGTCTTCAGGGGTTTCTCCAGACAACTCCGGACATGTCTGATCTCACCAAGTAAACCTGAAAAGATGTGTTTCTCTGCAGGGGAACCGGCACTGGGGAGGAGGAAACAGAATGCCCGCAAACCTTAATTATGCTCAGCAGGGAAGCTACTGTACGGCCATGAGGACAGGCACACCACAGCTAATCAACAAGCGACAATCTCTACAGGATATCTGGGATTCAGCCACCTGGAGTTTGATCTCTCCTTCAGGCCCCTGTGAAACTAACCTTCTGGGAAGGACTACTAAAGGGGATTTAATGGGATACTTGCTTTTGGCAGCAATTCATCATGGAGACCTAACATTTACCATTAGACGTGTTGAACAAGGGATTCGCAAACAAAGCAGCGTACTTCCCTTGATTTGCTCACAGCAGAACAGGGCATGGAACAACACACAGCATAACAAGATGGAACACAACACAATACACAAAATGTTCAAACAAGAGACAATAGCACACTTACGTGGGCATAATATAGTTTGGTAATTTAGTGATTCATACAACACAGTGTCAGCTTTTTTCGCAGGAACAGACTATGAACACTCAGTTGTGAAGGGCGGGGGTGTGTGGTAAACTAGTTTCTCAGGCCAGCTATCTCTTCTACAATCTTCAAATGTGTGATTGTATGAATTGAAAATATTTTTTTGAATTTCCGTTTCTGCTCAGCAGCTACTTAGCTTGACTTCGACATATTTAGTTTCCAGTAGGAGTTATTTGCGCGTCCATGCAAGGGTTATGGAGGTGAGAAAATGACTGGATATCCGCCTTATTTTGCTACTCGTTTTCAGTGTTTCCAAAGTACAGCATTTGGAAGTCGTGGGAGCCAACATGTCTGACTTGAGAGACAAGTGGTAGACAAGTACGAGTGAGTACGAGCTCGGAAGTCAGAACATTTGGGGGAGGGACCGGCATTATTTACAAGCAGGTGTCCAAACCATCCAGTGACTGTAGCTATTTACAATCATGTCCATTATTTGAAATATGGGAATATGAATAACTTGTGGTGTGGCAGTGCTGTAAAAGGTGATCAAAATCCGTTCTTTGTTCATATGAACTTGGAAATCAGAGTAAATATTTGCCATATTTGCCAATTTGCCAAAGTAGAGTTTAAAACCTTCCTGTGTTTAAAACCAAAATATGTTTAGGAGTGCTGTGATTGAAATAACAGCCTTTAAAACAGCTCTTTACTTGGATTTCCGTACTGAACCTACACAGGGAGTTGGGTGAGAATACATTGTTTTGCCTTGCAGTTAGAAAACGTGGCTGGGTCAACATCTCCGCTGCCAAGAGATAGCACCATTATGAACAGAGCAATAATTGCCCATGAAATTATTTGACAGCATGTTATGTTTACAAAGAAAACCATATGGAAGAAACACAAACCACAGAGACATGCTTTAAAATAGTTTCCTGGATGTTGGGTGTTATTGTCCCTCCAGGGATGCATATGAAGAAAAACTCTCTACTTCTACCAAGATCCCAGCACAGCGGTTGCCAGCATTCATTATAATAAACATGTTGCAGTTGTCACAGATGATTACCATTTATTCATACACAAAAGTCAGTTCCATTTACAGAAAAACAGACAGAACAAAGGAAGCATGCATTCTCATCATGAAGTTGTAAACGACAAATTTTCATTTTCATTCGCAGTCAAGAGTGTATCGCAGGTGGGCATACAGCTTTAATTGGATTGATGGGCCATGTGAATCCCAAGGCTCATGTTCCAGATCCTCTGTCTAACATCAAAGCTCATGTTTTGGACAAGGTTGGTCAGAGCTCCAGTCTTTATCATGATTGGCTGATCAGTTGCATCTTTAAACATAAGCTTTGTTCTCCTCTATTGAATTTCTGGATATTGGAGGTTGAAAGGAAAACGGACTGTCAGAGGCTTGATGTCTTTCATTCTCTGACAGAAATCCTCAGGTCTCTATTAGACTACAACTTCTCTGATGTCACATTTGCTTTTGTTTGTAAGGGAAACATATTCAGGTTGACAAGTTATGAGTCAGAATACAAATTTCTCTATTAGTAAGCGGTTGTGATGTTAGCAGAGATGCTGGAGCAAAATGACATAAAGTTACAGCCCAATGAGCTGTGACCATCCCTGTCAAACTGAGTGAAATAGCCATAACCATCTTGTATTTCATTTGTGGAGGAAATCAAACAGAGCAAAATGGAACAAAAAAAGAAACCCTTTATGGCCTAAGAGTCTTATGTGAATACACAAAGAGGATTCATGGTTGTCTTGGTTACATGAACAGCCATTAAGGGTGAATTTATAGACCTTCCTGTTCATAAAGGTCCCTTTACCAGCTCTTACATGACCTGCTCACAGCAGCCTGTCCTGACAGAAGGGCATCATCATCTGTTTCACTGACTGTTTATTGGACGAAAGCAGCAGAGGATGCAAACTGAATAACAACTGCACTAACCGGCTGATGCCTTTCATTCTCCCCTATGAATGCGTGTGACTTAGCTAGCTAGCTCTTTTCGTCCCACAGTATAATCACCCAGATGCTGCAAACACTGTGACATTTATCAGTGCACCTACTCTACCATGATACTGCACCTACACTTAAGCTTACACCTAATCTAACACCTCAGCCAATAATTTCAAACCTTGCTATCAATCTCAACAGCAATGGGCCAAAAGTGCTGGTATCCACTTCCATTCTAACAGAGAGTAAGCCGTGTTAAAGAGAACATTAAGTTAGTGACCTATGGTAATTATAAAAATGCTAAATTGTGTGGGCTAAATGGTATGTATATATGTGAAAATGCATATGAGCGTGCAACTGTGGGAAGAAAAGCCAGAGAGAAAGAACTCCTCACATCCATTCAAACTGAATTAGCACAATCCTCATTTATGTAACTCTTCCACTAAACTGGTATCAATGGCTAATTACAGTATGGCCCCTATTTTCACATCTTTTGGATCCAAATGATTAGTAGTAACCAAAACTTGTGGAATCGTCCAATAGTGTGCGAGAATGCTATAACAGGCAACCACAAAATGACTGCAATGTAATGCAATGGGGTGATTTGTCTGCATTAAAGTATGTCCACTAAAACAGCTTGTTTTCATCACTGACAGGCTCAGATTGTTATGTTAAAAGTCTGATAACATTGTTGCATTTAGACCCCAAAAGATGTGAGAAAAAGGCCCAGGTTTAAACATACTGGATTTATCCTTTAAACCTACAACTAACCCAAACCTCGACCAAAGTTAGAATCATTGCAGAGAAAAGTATTTATTGCAAAAGTTGCCAAACAACAAGAGTACAAGTC
This sequence comes from Holocentrus rufus, assembly GCA_900302615.1. Taxonomy (NCBI): domain Eukaryota; kingdom Metazoa; phylum Chordata; class Actinopteri; order Holocentriformes; family Holocentridae; genus Holocentrus; species Holocentrus rufus. Next base: position 66,934 of record OMLF01030030.1, read on the forward strand.
ATGTAGCTTCATTACTGAAGAATACATAGATGTCTATATATATTTTATATTTTGTTGGATAACTGCAAATTTTACAGCCAGAAATACAATGAATTAATTTTGTAGGAAGCAATACTTGGTCAGTGATTTAAAGAACACAAGAGCTGGTTGATGTTTTAAGTATTTAATGCATTCATTTAATGCATTTACAATGCGTTGAACTGTTACGACCACCGCTGTCCGTGGTGCTGAAGCGGCAGCTCCTCGCAAACAAGGCAGGAGCAGCCTTTCTGAGCATTACACGTGTGAGGGATGCTGCCGTATTATTTACTCTCTGCTCTGTTGTCCTTCATAATGTCTGCTTTGTCATTTGAGTCATGCTGAGTTTTGGTCACAGCAGTTAGTGATGGGTAAGTTATAGGTTTTCTAGGGTTTTTGTTTTTGACAGTTTCAGTAGGTAGTAATTTCCTGCATGTTCACTAAACTGCTGAACCGTTTATGTGCCTCTTGCTTGTTTACTGCATCTGGGTCCCATAGTGAAACACTGTAATTTGACAAAAACTACATAATTGCAACTGAGAAACAACAAAAACGAACGAATAACAACAACAAAAAAAAGTGCAAAATATTGTTAAGAAAGATAAAGCGTTGCTACTTTTCAACACTGAATTAAACTGAACTTAAATTTACAATTTTATATTTTATATTTCAATTTTCTCTTATACGCTATATACAATAGCCTGCAACAGTGCTTCATTCACAGGTTAAAAGTGATCCAGAAAGTTTTGAAACAAAGGGCATTCTGCTAACCAAATATATAGCTTTGATTCTAAACTTGTAAAATACTATGAAGTGATTTGCTTGGAGTGAGTTCAAATATACCATATTCAATCTCAACTTCTAAATGAAGATGATATAACCAAAAAAAGTTGAGCTGCATTTGTCCTTGTGACTTTCATTTATTAAAAGTGGCAGCTATATTTTACTACTCTCTGCGGCCACTACCAGAGAATCAAATTATGCACTCCAGTTTCAACTGGCCCAAAAACTACTCTCATGCTGAAGAAAAATCGGACTATCCTGTGAAAAAAAGAAAGACTATATAAGAAAGTGTGTGAAAGTTTCTCTTTTGGATGAATGTATGATTTGGGTCATAGGAAAACTAAAAAAGGTGTCACATAGTAATTTCTGTTCATGTATTACAACTGACCCTCCAGTTCTTGCAGGAGAAGATTGTTCTGCCCACTCCCCAGTGGATTTATCTTCTAGGACTAGGGGTTATGTAAGGTTAGCTCTCCAAATTGAAATCAATGTCCTACAAGAATGTGAAGCAGCTGCCATGTTATAGCTTCATAACATGAGGCGCTTTACTACTTTCAGTTTAAAGGTTGTAAGACTTTTACTCCACTACATGTTGCAGACTATATTCTGTAGTCATTTTGATTCCCCTTTGTCCTTTTAACCTGATCTCACCTCAGACTGTCACCACTCAGCAAAATCTGCAGTCGCTCCATCAGTGCTCCCTCTGCCCCTCCTATGTCTCCTCTCCCTGCCATCTGTCTCCTTCATCTCCACATTTCTATCCACCTTCTCATCTTCCTTTGACCTCCTTTGTCTCCTTTCCTCTAGACCTGCCTATCTGTCCCCACTTACCTCTGGGATGTCTGTAACCGTTTGAATCAAGCGAACAAGGCTCCAGGCAACCAAAAGAACAAATCAGCCCTGTCAGAGTATTTCTCTAGCTTTCAGTTTCTTCCTTGACGTCACACAGTGCACCATCTGTCTTCAAGCCAGCTAGAGTTTTAGCTAGAAAAAAAATATCTTGTCAAAAAAGCACCATCTAAACTATCAATCCTGTTTTTTTTCCCCAAAACTCCTGAATGTGCTACCTCCAGCCAGCTATACTCACTTCACTAAGGCTACTTCTTGATCCTCTTTCTCTTTGAGCTCTGTCTTCAATATGATGAACCGCTTTTATCAGGTATTGTGGAGGTGTCCCCTCTCCACTGTGGCTACCTTGCCCTCAGTTCTTGGTGCCCTCCTGTTCTCTCTCTTGGATCTGTCATTTCAGCTCATAACTTTTCAGGCTATTTCTATGCCTTTGACACTCAACTTCAGTAGCGGACTGGGCATCTGGGCAAGTCCTGGTGGCTTGATCGATCTGTGAGCCTGTGGGCAGAGCCTTAACTGGGCTGGCCAAATGTTCCCAATAAAGGAAGTGGGGCATAGAAATCTTAACAGTGTGAACCACTTGTCTGTCTCGCTCCCAAGTCGTTTCCTCAGCCCTTTGGTCTATTCCAACCTGTGGAAGCAGCCTGTGGTTTTCCCCTAACACACTGACAGACAAAGTGACAGCACAAGATAACAACCGATGGAGAAACAAAGAAAAAGTTTGCTAGGGTACAAGATAAAAAGAACAGTGTTTCTTGAGACTTCTGCTCTAAAATGCCTAAAATTAATCAGCCTTTTCCACAGTGCCACTTAACAGCAGTGCCAGTGACAGTGTTGGAACTGACAGTGGGGCTCATTTAGACAATGATATAGTGCATGTAGCATCACTTGGTGAAGTACAGTATGCAGGAGCTGGAGCTGCCACAGTAAGGGATGACAAGATCGATGAGGACTTATCTGAAAATGAGAGTCAGCCCAGCACCAAGCCGGCAAGGCAGTACAGCTCTAGTAGAATATGGAGACCCCACTTACTACAGTCTGCTGGATAACATAACAGTATTGGCCCATTACCCCACCATACCACACTACCACAGCCACTTTTTATAACATTTACAATTAGTGAATGTGAGAATAAGTATAAGTTAACAGTTAAGTAATGTCTCTGTAATTAACATTTATCAATTTTTTCCTCATGTTAATAAAAATATTAATTAGAGCATATGAAAGATTTCTGGGGTAATGTAGTAATAAAAAGTAACAACTGAGGTCTCTAGTAATAATTTCCTAATACTGTTCATATTAAATAAGATATTAATCCTTACTTTAACATGTAGCCTAAAGTCCTAACCTTGTTTCATTTTAAACTTTTGTTAAATATCCAACATATTGAACTCGCATATCTTGAAAGTTATGCAAGGTACGCACTCTACTGAGTGCTTTCTAGTTATTTTTTATCACCACATAAACTAAGACATCCTTTAATTAATGCTTATCATACAACAGTTAGTTCTGATTGAGTGATTTGATCGGACAAGAGGCTTTCCCTGAGTGCTGAAATACAGTATAACAGCACTTGGATGTTTTGCTATTATTTATCACTCCGCTTTAAAAGTGTTGTAATAATCGTTAATTACCTTAACAGCAGTGATCTATGCTCCGATTTTTATGGACACATTTGCTTGTGGACTTGAAGCTTTTTCTCTGTATCTGAAACTAATGTAAGTTCAATCAGGGAGACTACCGGGATCGTCTTCACAGGGTCACTCATTTTCCTTCTACAACTTCAGCCTGTCAGAATCGGACCAGTTTTCCGCAGGCTCTTTGGAGCCTATCAGTCAGCTCCATTTTGCCACGGGCTCACTCATATTTTCCATTCCTTCTAAAGGCACATCCCTCTAAGGTTACTTTCTCTTTTCTACTTCCCCACTCATCTAGTTCTCTCTCTTTAGATAAAACTTACAACTTACCTAAGTGCCATTCTCATGGGGATCATTTTCTCCCCCTTATCGAAAGGTGCCAACCATCCACAGGAGCCCTTTAAATATGATTTACATGCCGGTTCATGCAATACAAATAAATGTTTATTAGTATTTATTCACTAATTTAATCAAGAGCTTCTACTTTATCATTCATGTCCCATGTCTTAGTGACTATTTTAGTAACTATTCTAGTAATTATACCATGTACACCGTGTTTTATTGTAGGCATAAGGTCAAGGGATGTTATTCAGCCGAGACAATTCTGTAAGTGTTCATTAGAAACTTTATAACAGTCTCCAGAGAGTGTGTCTGTTTGTGTAAAAGAAAAAAAAAAAAGAAGCATATCTCCTCTGTTCTCATTCCGCATTTGCATACATGGTTAAACAACGATCCAACAACAACAACAACAGCAGCTATCTCCCAGTAAATTGAAGAACACTGTAAACTTCTTGTGTTTTAATGGAAGGTGTAAAACTCAAGTATGAGCATGGAAAGCAAACAATGAATTACTGCCAATAAACTATACATGCCATGTGCAAAAACTGATATATATATATTAAACAAGTTTCACCACAAGGCCACAAGTTCAACACAAATTATTGTCTCCAGAAATAATATTCACAGCCAGTAAGCAAGTACAGGTAAATATATAATGTGGATTAGTCTTTTTGTCGTTTCTAGGTAACTACACTCTGATATATGAGTGACACGAGGTGTTCCCTTGGAGCACATCATACCACACACAAATGGCGAGGTGCCATAGATAGATAAACACGAGGTGGTTGTTTCGCAAAAGTGTGCAAAACGCTTCAGACTCATTGATAATGATTTAAAAAAGGCGCGCTTATCTGCTAAAACCGCATCCTGTGTAGCTTCACAGAGACCCAGATGTCAAGGAGGCATCTGAGAGCATTCACAAAAAGATGACAGCCCACCACATGCTAATGGGTTTACCTGATCTTGTCTTTTTTGATCTGACAGACCAAAGGCCAAACACATCCAACCCCACATATGTGAAGGAAAAGTCTGTCCCTAAATCATCAGCAGGTGGGTCTTTCATGATCTGATCTTCCTGTTTACTCCGCATCTTGCACCAGTGACATACTTCAAGATCGTACTATTGATGACACTCTTGCCATTGATGACCCTAAATCCAGCTGTCCTGATGGCACACTTACCCATGAAAGTGCCTGATTAGTCGTGTCACAGTGTCTTTGAAGAACGAATATGAGGTGCAGCTCATCAGATGAAAGCTCGGTTTTTGCCAGCTGACCTCTAACCTTGAGGACCATCTGCATCAAGGAAGGGGCGAAGTTTGCTGTCATTGTTTGATTTGGGAATACACTGCCTCTCTCTTAGACATTTGATGTTTTTTACAAAGACTTCTTCCTGGAGGGCATTGATGATATTTGGATGACAGACAAGTTCAGCCCCCTTGACAGCAGTCGGGGACAGCGGTTGTGACAGTTAAAGCCGGGAAATAACCCTTACAGGTGGCCTCCATTTAAGCATTCAAACCATGCACCGCAGAGCTTGTCATCTAAGGCACATGCAGAAATTTCAAGCCTCACCTCTGCATCTGATTGCAGATAGACGAGGAGGAAAGTCTCAGAATCGGTTTGTAATCGGTGAGGTAAGTAGGTCCAGTTAACCATGAAGACAGGGCTAATTGGCTCACTGGTAGTGCCCTGGTTGCAAGATCAGTGGAAATCCCACTTGTTGAAATATAGCCAGGGATGACCTTTCTATCAGTGACAGGCATAAGAGATAAGTCACGTTACTATGTAGAAAACCGTGAATAGCAGCAGTGATTCCGAGTAGATCAAATAAGCTTCTGATGGTGGGCATTACATCACATCTGTGGAAGGACTTCTCACTGTCAGCCCCTTGAAATGTGAATGTGTGTGTAGACCGGTCTCTTCCGAGCCCTAGGCTGTAATGAATGGGGTCAAGATCAAAGTTACTGTAATGAATGGGGTCAAGATCAAAGTTGCTTAAATCCTTTGATGAGGTCTGCATTTGTATAAGCTCTCATGACATCATGACTGTCGGATTGGGTTCTTGGCACATCAGCAGCCTCTGTCATACTGGAGACTTAAATCCATCATTGACGTAGAGGTAACATTCACTGAATCTTGCGTCTTGCTTATGTTCCAAATTCCTTCTCTCCTGCTGTCCTGCTGAATCCATAGATGGTCCCCGCAGGCTGTGAAACATCTGTTGGATGTTGAGCATAACTGCAAGAGGTTCAGACAAAAAGATGACACCAAGCAGGCCGCTATTTAGCTCTGAACCCCTGAACAGTATATCATTCAGAGATACTCTGTTGTTGCATGGAGCTTAGGTCAAATACAGTGCTGATTTGCCTTGGGTTTTTTGATGTTGATGGATTCCACAGCTCAGTAAGTTCTTGTTCTGGATCTAGCAGAGGAGCTGCCTTGACATGCGTGCTGCTAAAGATGTTTCCTATGAAGTCCATGCAGTGGGTTTTCATCCCTGGCTTCTTCAGCAATGTACAGGGAGACACGAGGCAGTTGAGGGATTGCTGTCTGTTGTTGGGTAGGTGCTCTCAAGGATGACTCTCCAGTTGGCTACTGAGGTCTTGGTTTTGAATATTTTGAATGATTTACATTGGCAGATGTAATATGTTGCCTCCATACTCACGGTGCACTGTAAGAACATATAATGTAAACAAATTGGGCTCAGTTTTTTTTTCCTAGTGTGTAGGTAATAAACTATATTGTGAACTTTTACACTTCATAGCCAGTGCAACAACAAATGTAAGTAGTACCTTAGGAGAATGCCAGACGATACTAATAAGAGATGTGAACTGGCTCACTGTACTGTATGAGGAAATAATTTCAGCAATCATAGTTGGGCTGCTGACTGTCTTGGCACACAAATGGACCTTGGTGCAATTCCAATTCAGCAGATGGCCGACATTAACCATTCAACAGTTGTATTATTTGAAAAATAGCAGGAAAATGATGATTTAAAGTCACCTGTGCTGTTCGCCTAGTTTGGGTGATCAGGGAGAAACTAAGCTGACATTCTCAGGGCATGAGTGGAAGAGAGAAAAACATTAAGAACAGAATGTATGCACAAACCAACCAACCAACGCATAACGCTCAGGAAAGAAAGTATATTTACACAATAAATTGCACATGTATCAGTGAGATGATAAATGTCATGACTTTAAAAAAATGAGCAATATTCTATTTTGTGAGTTTTAACTTTTTTGGTGTTTATCATCTGTTTCTGCAGCACTTTGTTCACATACATTATAATTTGGTGTCAAATGGTGAAAAAACACTAAGAACTTTTGAATAAAGGTCTTAACTTAACAACATAAGCCCATCAGTCTGGTCCCCTCCATTTAGACCATGGCAAAGAAAACTGAGAATTGTCCAGATATCTAGCTTCTGTTTAACACCAGTATGCCCTCATGGCTGCCATTTCATGCAGTAGCTCCTGCAGGTTGTCGCTGTGCTGCAGGAAAAAAATGGAATAGATGACACCTCTCTGACATATGGATGGGTTCAACTACAGTCAATTTCTGCACAAAGAATGGGCACTTCTCGCTGCCTGGCTCATCATTCTGTTGTGCGATGCTGGAAGGTCATCGGTGCTGGGCTTATGTAACTTTCAATTGCGGGTTGGCTCAGGGATGGATTTTGTGCTATGTGGCTGGTAAAATAAAAAATGCACCAAATATGAAAGGCCAGCAGCATAAGGCCATTTTGTAGGATTTTCACATTTGTTTTTTATATTATTTTCTTTACCGAGATTTAGTGGGAGGTAACTCAGCATTTGGTGGGGGAATTGGCTTAAATGTGGCTGTTATCATCAATACTTTCAGTGTCTTTCCAGTGTCCAACACTGTGTGCCCTGTTCCATTTATCTTCCTCAGGGCATAAATCTGTTGGAGTCTAATGATGTATCATGCAGGCATGCTCACATTTGATGTAAATATCCCTAGGAATACTTGCCTTTAGTGCATGGGGTTTTGTGTGTGCATGCGTGTGTATGTGTATGAAGTATTAAATGAAAGATTACTTGTAGATAAAACACCAGAATCCAAAGTAGTGAGACAAGACGTATCAGAGTGATGTGACTGCATCCTTAAACATGAATCATGGGATAGCTTCAAGGTTTGTAGGAAATCATATGTAGGTTTACAACAACCAGTGAGCTTTGCTTTGAGGAGAACAGTTTGAAGTTTTATTTAAAACATATGCATTAAAATATGTTTCAAAATCTACCAGAAAGGCTGACATTTATGTATGACATTTACAAAAAATTGCTTTGATACCAAATTCTCCAAACCTCTGGAGATAAAGGATAGCTTTGAGGGGACTGTAATTATTAAGGACTTATTGTTCACAAAAGGTTTTCTTTAGGGAGATTTTTTTTGCTATATTGAACTAGTCAAGAATACAACAAGGAAGAGAGAGAGAGAGAGCCACTGACAACAAAGACTAACCTAAGGTCCACAGCCTCCATGACATTTTTGGGGAATGTTGTGAAATAATATCAAGCAGACTAGAGGATAGTGCCAAATATGATACTGCATTTAATATGTCCAACAATTAACTCATGAAAAGGAGGCTTAACAAGACCAGAACATGTATCAAGAGAGACTGGATACTGTAAATCTTCTCAACATAAAAGGTTAAAAAGTTCTCAGTTTCAGTGTGCTGAAAAAAAAATAGAGAAATGAGGATTAGCAGTAATAAGTTGAGGGAAAAAAATGGTTCTTACATTTTAAATTTTTGATCACAAGCATTATATCCATCTGCAAGAAATGGACACAAATGCTGTTTTTTTTCTTTTCTTTTTACTCTCCACTTCTGTTCTAATGTGCACTCTCTTTCAAGGCTGCTATTACTGTCGTTTCTCCAGAGGAGCAGGTTGGTCAAGCTCTTGTATGGATTTTAACTGAGCTTTGAGTGCAACAATGACATGGAAAGAGCGTAATTGTACTCAGTTTGGTGAAAAAGCAGGATCATTTTGAATCAGTTTCAAAAATAAACCATTGATAATGATAGAAAAAAAAGAGAAAAGAGAAAATCAACAGGTTTGCCACAACTAGGCATCAGACACATTCTTGTAATAAAAGATTCAACAAACAATTAAAAGTTATAATGATGAATGTTACAAAAAATAATGGAAAAAAAATCTCAGTTATATTTCCTGTCCTTCACTATACTGAGGATTGTGGGATGGGATGAGGGATGAGCAGATGAAAATCCAAAGTAAGGGAGAGGTGAGGACAGGTGAGGTGAGCAAAGGACAATGGATGTGAACAGACAGGAAGTAAGAAGAGCAGAGCAG
>OMLF01030030.1:83174-98075 GCA_900302615.1 Holocentrus rufus
TTTTTTGTACTGAACAAGAGCCATCAGGACTTTCTCATTAGCCATGGAGGTGAGAATGACCTGAAATGGCATGTTTCCACAGAGACGCACAAGACAGCAACACAAGCTAAAGGAGCGAGCAAGATTATCACATTATGTAACATCTAACTCTGAAAATGACAAAATTGGTGTACGATATGGTTAAACATGGGTTGAGGCATTTAATGACTCAAATACTGTCAAGAAGATGCACATGGGAAGGACAAAAGTTGAGATGATCGATATGAATCCTCAAGGGCCAAAGAGTTGAAAAACTTCATCTGTGCTTTCATGAAGGCACAGATAACTCAGCAAATGACAAACATCATGCTATTACAAACTGTCTTGAAAAGTATCAGTACTGCCGCACCACAAATCAAGCAACAGATAGTGCGAATGTCAATTTGGGAAACAAAGTCAGTTTATCAGTTGTCAAGCTTCGCGACACTTGCATTCTCAGGGCAAATTGCCCTGCTAAAATATCTCAAAACACTTGCAACCATGCGTGCGACCCGCTGTCAGTTGACATCGAGTCAACGGTTTTAAATATTTACAACTACTTCTGCTCCAGGAAGAGAGGAATTGTGAGGATTCTTTGACTTTGTTGACACTGCGGTGAGAAATGCTGCGTCACGTTAGCATCTGCAAAGCTGACCGGCTCTTACCTGATACTTCAGGTCACTGCGAGAAACCTTTTGTGTGGCACTCAGGAAGACTTTTGAGGACAAAGAGAGATTGTGCACTGCTAAAATCTACTTGTGCTTTTTTTTCTAATAATGTTGGATGCATGAGGAAACAGAACTCTGCATCCTGAAAATTCAAAGCAAACAACGAAAAGAAAATAGCATTTCCCATTACCAGCTGATAGACAAACAACTACCAGCATGAAGGTCCACACTGAAAAAGGACAGTTCTACGACTCTATCACTGTAGACATTGAGATAGTTTGATTTCTCATCAGAGAATATGATGATGAAGCTGAAACCCAGCGGCCTGTTTTAAGAGCCCTCCTTCACTGACCTAGAGTAGGTGGTGAACTGTAAGCCGTCATGCAAGGACTTCTTTCTCGCTGTGCAGAAGGACAAAGTGCTGTTAGCATCAGTCAGGAGCCCTCTGCTTCTGCCGGCCAGCCCCTTTGGTCTAATTATAGGCGCTAAATGCCCATTACACCAGTATAGTAAATCACAGCAGTCACTTTTTAATGCCAAAAGAGGATTTGAAACTGCGCAAAACATTAGTAGATCTGGCCCCTACTGCCTTAAATACTTTCACAGCACATTTGCTGAAAACAAAGATGTTGTTCTTAGGGAAATCGACTTGACTTAGTGCTAGCAACAGTTGTGTAACCTGAGCTGGATCAGCAGGCCGAGATGCAACTTGTTGCTACTGAACAAATGAGTAATCAACAAGGATTGTCCAAAAAACTGCTGATGAGTTCCCGTTTCTGAGGAATTTAGCTGTTTGATCTTCAGTTACAACCAAAGTTATTGCTTCCCTTCTCTGTTATCCAGACAGTTATTTAAAGAGTTGCAGGAAATACATGACATCAAACTGTCACATTTACTTTTCAAAGTGAATGTAAAATTGATCCCATTGGGGTTCCAAACAATATCATTAGCGCTGTGATTGATGTTCTGAAAACACAAGATTTCTTTGGGGCTTGAAAAACACAGACACAGAGAACAGACCAGAGAGGAAAATCTGTGTTTAAGAATAGCTTTAATTTTGAGGCGCCAGTGCCGATTTGTTGTGGATAGAATGAAGCAATTAAAGAGTGTATTGCTCAATGTGTCCTTGTCGAACAAATTATTGAATCTGCTTTTTTTTTTTTTTTTTTCTTCGGTGTGTCTCGGAGAGAGAACATCACAAACAAGTACACTCCTGCATCCGCATCCCGGGTCTGAGAATGTTCTTTTAGATGTGTGGGTTGCAGAAATATTATAGAGAATTTGTTGTTCAGGGAAGAAAGGTCATCATTAGGCCTGATCCTGTACTAGGTTGCCTTTGATGTACCAAGCCCTTTAGGATCTGGAAAGAAATAACACAAGATACAAATATCCTACTTGCAGACATTTGGCCACACGGCAGGTCAAGCATTGATCATATGCAACTAGTTACTTATCTAAAGAGAGCAGGATTTCAAATATTTTGGATAAAAATGAGTCATTAGTGATCAAGGACCTCAAAAATACCGAGGCTGATGTTGTTTCCGGAAGAACCTTGTGTGGCATTGGCACACTTGCTAACGGAGGTATTAGATTTGACTCTTTAATGAGATCGCTTTTTTTCATGTCTGTTAGCCAGCTGTATTTTCAAGTCTCGGCCTTGATCTTTGTCATGATATTATATCCTTTTCTTGCCTCATGTATCAACCTTGTTACAAAAAGAAAAAAAACAAGAGAACAAGAAAAACAGTTTAGATACCTTCAGCTAAATCATTGAATAAATTAGTTTTAAGAAATTTGGTAATGATGCCAATGACAAACTTTGCGAGGTTAACACAGACAGCGAAAACTTTGCATATGCCGTTCAAAACTGATGTCTGCTAAGGATATTGCAGCTTTTGACTGGGGAGAAAATAGACATTGCAGGTGAAAATAAAAACGGCAACTGGCTTTACAATAGTCAGATGATACGGATGAGTCAGATGTCAGATTACAAAAGTCAGATGATTTCTGATGATAGCCTTTTGTAAATGAGTTCTGACTGATGGATATTTGCACTTTCAGACATTTTTAGACATGATTTGACAGAAAGTACACATATTTTAAACAGTATACTAAGAAACTGTATAACATCACAAGCCAATGGTCAACGCTTGCAGACAGACAACTTCTGCAGTAATTTCTTAGGGCTGGTGTCCTCTTCCCTCACCCCTTGTAGTAGAGGGAGTTTGGCGGGGAGAATCAGTTATACACCAAAATTCTGAATCTGTGCACACTCTAATTGCTCGTGAAGAGGTTGTGAAGGGTACAAAACACAATGCCTGCTGCGGTTGTTCATTGTATTTACAAAGATACTACTTTTGTGTTACCCAAGAGCACATGCTGCATCACTACCTCTTACCTGAGTACACGGTAGGCAGCTCGGCAGCTATCATTCTCCACCAATCTTTCTCCTCACTGTAGATCAACCTTGGATGAGGGTATCAAGAGGATAATCCTCAAGGATTTTCCAAATCTTTCTGATGACACTCAAGGCTGAAATATCCCAGCTACATACCTCGGGCTTGGAGTTAAAAGAAGACTTGAAATATGTATAACAGGAAGACATTGTTGACCTGTTTCCAATTGAGCTCTGAAAAATTGTTGTTGGATACAAAGCAGTTACTTTTACTACTTCTACTACTTCTACTATTACTACTACGACTACTAATAATAATGATAATAACACAATAAACCCTCAGTGAGTGAGTGGTGAAAATGCAAGCCAATAATGCACACCTGTATTTTCTGGAAGTGGTTTATTTAGCAATTTTTTAGCCATGCACAATGGTTTGGGGTGTACTGAACTTACAACTGGAGCGTCGAAACTTTTGTTATGACATATACAAAGAGTCTGAGAATTTGAAATTGACATTTTCGTATCCTTTCTGCTGCTGTTTGTTGAAGTCGCCGATCAATTTGATTTTAAGAGAAGTGGCTGCAGTGTTTGGAACTCATTTCCCCGTGAGGCATGCAATTGCAAACCCTTTTCACCAGACGTTCAAGTAGTATTGCTTTAAAATTGAATTTAAAGAAAGTGAAAAAGAAGGGTTTGTGGCACATTTTATTGTAAAAATGTTAGTTGCATGGTTATTTGTTTGGGATGAGGATAGCCATTTTGCTTTCTGATGGCTCTCGGACCGTGAGTGGGATGCCGTGTAAGTTAATGAGGGCTCTGTCTCTCTCTCATACTTTGTGTCATACTCACTCTTTCTCTCTCTCTTTCACTAATACCCTTTTGTTCAGTCATTCTTTCTATTTATGCCTATTTCTATTCTCCACATTCACAACACAAGCCCACGAGTTTTCATCAGGGCTTTAAATTTGCCAGATCCTGCTGGAAAGGGATCCGAGACTTCCCAGATTGGGATGAGAGCCTATTTTGTTAGATACGGCACCTCCTGTGTTACTGTGTGTGGATGTTTTACTGTCAATTGCTTGTTTAAGCAGGCATAGCAGCATAATTTGGTTGTCCAAATTAATCAGGTCCAAGAAACCAATAAAGCGTTAAGAACTTCTTTTTCTTTTAAGTAGCCATCATTTATGCTCTGCATGTATACTAAACATCAGACAGCTCTGATCAACCCAGCTTGTGTTAACTACTGTAGTAAGAAAGATAACCAATATTCAAACACAGAGACATAGGAAAATGGACATGTAGAATTCATCTAAAGCACATATTGTCATGTACTTCATGACATTTTTGGAGTCTTTGGACAGAGCATGAAAAAAATCTCTTTCTTGAGTTTTGTAACTTAGACCAGAATTTATTGGTTTCCCTTGTGGCTCCAGGAGGTCTACTCTGAGTTCTCCTGCTATTCCTTCAGAGAAGACGGATGTTTACTTTAGTTGGACAAAGTGAGTTTTTAATCCTGAAAAATGTGTTTTGGTCAGTGTTAGTAATTAGGGTGGTGAAGGAAGAAAAAGGGGTGAGAGGAGGGTCAAGGAAACTATATGCAGGCGATTGTGCACTCCATGCTTGACGCCTGAATCATTTGATTTTTTATCAATTAACTGCAAATTTAAGTAACTAGACAGGTAGCTTTGCAACATGCCTAGCTATGGTGGAAAACTATCAAACTGTCAAAAGATCACGAGAAGTCAAGTCAAGCTGACCCTAAGGACGTGAAAGCAATTTTGCTAGGCATCACAAATAACTTGAGCAAAAAAGGGTAACAGGGATGCTAGTTTAGTGAGACCTGCTGGCAGATGTGATCAGCATGAGAAATGAGACGAGAATGAGAAGGAGAACTCAGTACTGGGGGATGTGAGGAGCTGAAAAGGATGCGAGTATAATAGGTGAGTAGACTCACACTGGGGTAATTTGCAGAGGCTCATTTTAACGCCAAGAATACTTTCTGTTCTTCATAATGGACAAGTTACGTCTGGGCTGGGCAACTTGTAAAAAAAGTTGTGTCCTTGGGTCCAGAAAAAAAAACTGCAGGCATGAAACTCGCTAAAGAATGGATTTCATGCTCAGTTACATCCTCTGCCACAGATGTAAAAAAAAAAAAAAAAAAAAACATCAACAAAGGGCCCAAAGGAAAAAGGTTTTCAAGCATGGGAAGATAAAGGCACACACAGCAGCATCAAATATTCTAGACAAGGGAAAGAAGGGCACATTCACAAATACCATAATCAATAACCAATTCAACCAAAAACAAACAACGGCAAGGATCTTCCACACAGCCTACAAATTGGCCAAGAGCAGAGGTTGGCAAAATGTGGCCCATGGGCCGTAACTGGCCCATCCGCTTATTATTTCTTTATTTTATTTATTTATTTTTTTTTATGATCAGCCAAAATGTTTTAGAATTTTTAAAATACTTTGAAATTTATTGAATTATTTATTGAATTATTTATTTATTTCAGTACCTTTGTCGGTCCCTGGTGTAATATCCAAATAAATTACTTATTACCACCTCATCGCCCCAATAAAAAAATCAACCCTTTCGGTACTGTAGCCTGCATAACATAGGCCAAGCTACATTGTCTTCTTGCCTTTGTTTTGTTTGGTGGGTGGGCTCGTCTAAATCTGACTGAAATTATTAGATTAGTAATGTGATTAATATGAATTTGAAGCATGTTCATACCATGAACCAACCAGCTCTAATTATTTAAAAATTTTCTTTAAAGTGCCCAGGTGTCCAAGTACTCACCACACACACACACACACACACACACACACACACACACACAGTCACAGCAAATCCAATCTAATAAAGATGCCCGGTGCTTCTAGCTACAGCATGCAGTGAAGGGACCTCATCAAGGTGGCGAACCCCACCAGGTGGCACTCAGCTTCCCTACAAGATCCTAAAAACAGCAATTATCATCAAGTACTAGAAATAGATAGAAGGGCGCACCAGTGGTTCACAGAAAATACTCCAAATGGCAGAGGAATCAATAACAGACCTCAGAACAGACCTCAGTGTTTTTTTATACTTTAGCTCCACCTTGCTTAGAGGTCACACTACAAACAGGCTAAATACGTAATAATATTTACACGGAGGCAAGACAGCAGCCAGAGGAACCTATGAAAGACAAACATAACGAACAGGTGGTCCTGCAGCTACAACAACCAAAAAGATTTTACTTCAAGTGCTACAGAGCACCCTACCAACCAAAATCTACCTTCTCCTGGGCCTATCATCACCGGCCCGTTACCTCAGCTGAACTAAATTCAGCCTACTCATGACAGTCTGTGCCCAACCGGAGGTCACTGCAGGTAGGATACACAGGGGGAGCCGCCCATAGAGAAGAAAACATATTCGTGTCTTTGCAGAAACATAAACCACAACAGGAAAACAGTGTGAACTCAAGGCAGCCTAGGAGTCATTCCTGCATGCCGGCTGCCAAACTAGCCCCCTGTTATACACACTGCAGTAAGGGAAAGATTGAAAGATTGGTTTGTGCATGGAGCCACACCTACCGTCAGGGAGTGCATTCAGGGACAGGAGTGGTGCTCCTGGTGTTCCTACTGAGGTGCGTTCAAAAACCCTTCAAAAACAGCGTTACATTTTACATATACTTTGATATATTCAGCGTAATGCCAAACAAGTTCTGATAAAACTCTCTGAATTTTGAATTACTGTGGACCTTACAAAGCTGGTGCCTATGGCGACATTCCCACACTAGTGTACAGCTGACCTTTAGAGCCATGTTTTACATCTACCACACTTGATAATTTTCTACTGGAGATGTAGAGTTGAAATTATAAAATGGCTATATGTCTCTTTTGACGATTTCATGACTATCGCACAGATTTTTTTTTTCCCTTTTGTTTTTTTATTTGCATGTGAAAATTGAAAGGCAAAATGCGAGGTAAGGTAGGGAGATTGACAGACATCTCAGAGTCAAAAGCGAATAAGAAAGGGTTTTATTTTATTTTATTTTTTTATTTTTTTAGTCATTTCTACTTTATTGGATATTGACAATGGAGAGAGACAAGAAAGAGAATGTGAAGAGACTACTTGTAATACTAGAAATTAGGAACAGCTAGTCCTCTTAAAGCAAACGGCAGTTATAGTTTCTCCAATTTTATTGTTGGACACTTGTTATTCCAAATGAACCTAGAGATAATTTTATGAGCAGTTAAAAAATATATAAATAAACTGAGAAATAATCAGGTTAGTGTGTATTTATTACAGTTCATTTTATTACTAGAGAATTTGCTGAATTGTTCAACGATGAATTCATCATTTTTAGCGCAGCAGAAATGGAAACACCAGGTTTAATTACAAATAAAAATACATCATCTGCCTAGAGTGAGATTTTATTCACTTGAGTGCTGGTTTTAATAGCTGCAATTTCTGGATTTGTTCTTATAGCCTCAGCTACAAGTTCCATAGGCATAGTAATGAATAAGGCGGAGAGGGAACAACCTTGGTGTGTTCCCCTCTCCAAGACAAATGAGAATAATATAAACTCATTCACCACTACTGTAGCTCGAGGAGACAAATTAAGTAATTTAAACCAGTTAATGTATACAAAAGGCAATGGGCTGCATGGTTGAAGGCTTTCTACGCATCAAGTGAGATGACCGCCAAGTGTAGATTTGATTTTTGATTTATTCCCAGAAACACTTCACAATGGTGAAGGACTGTCAACCCCAAACAAACCCTGTATGATCATGTTTTATCAGGCTCTAGTCATCCTGCAAGAAGTCTGCACTCAAATAATCAATGTAGCCTCTATGATGATAGTAATTATGGGTCTTTATCTTCTGTAAGAATAACATTAATTTAAGCCATATTTAGCGATAGTGGGAGTGAATTAGCATATGATGAAAACAAACATCCTCAGTAGCAATGGTGCTAAAACAAACTTTAAAGTCTGATTCTGATGGAAACCCATCAGAGCCTGGGGCTCCACCGCAGGGCAATTCTTCAATAGATGCAGTCATGTCTGTAAAGGAAATAGGTTGATTTTGTCGCCATGGATCTGAAACCTGTAGTAAATTAAGGTGAAGGAAGAAGTATTTAATTATCTTCCCTTGGCATGAAGTGATTTGAAAACAAGTGAAGTTATGTTTGTTCCTTTGCTTAACAGGGTTTTTGCAATTTTTGATATTCCAGGAATATACCTTAAATAGAGTTATGCCCACATGCCTAAGGTGGCCTGGTCTTGAGTTTTGGGCATTGACTGAACCTCACACACAACGCATAGAAAACACTGATTCGCCTGTTAATATGATTCATACTGAAGTGGTTATAGATTTAATGAAATACATTGATAACCACACCTGAGTGGTTGTTCACATAATTGGTAGAAAAAATGTTCCTTTATTGATGGTATTGTATTACTCGAGAATATTGGTCAGCTGAGCTCTGTTTTGTCATCAGCCTCAATGGGTAAATTCGCAGGTATGCCCCTTTGAAAGTCAATATTCTCCTCCACAGTTTTAAATATGTTGATTTCCAGGTTTTAACGGGACACTGTTGTTTGTGACGATGCTGACCAGGATGATGTCATCTGCAAATTTAACAAGCTTGATGGATGGGTGACTAGAGATACAGCTATGTGTGCACAAGACATGAAGAGCTCACATTCCTGGTGTTGCACCTATACTGATAGCAGAAAATAATCTTGCCAGCAGGAAAGTTTTGAGTGTTGATTAGCAGCATATTTATCGTACAGTTGTGTATTAGGTTGAATTTTAATTATACTCGTCCAGTGGATACAGGCAGAATTGATCTATTGCTTTATGCATATGATTTTGTTTATGTTGTGAACTTAAAGCCCAAAGGGTTCGCAGTAAGACATAAAAACAATCCACTGTTTAATTAAGATCAATTAGAGAATACATTTTCTTGCTGGAAAATCTTTGGAAACTGGTACTTTAAAACCTTTAGTAAAAGCTCAAGACCCAAAACAGTTTTATTGTGCCTGCTGCTCCTGGTTCAGCTTGAGGTCTTGTAGAAAAATCTATAATTTTCAACAAGCTGCTGAGAGCCTTTCTAAAACTTTGCTCCCTTTCTTACTGTGACTCCTCTCACTTTGAGAGATCAAAATGTGCTCAGGGTGCAGGAAGGAGTTAACCAGATAAAACTGTGTCTTGTCTAGAAGATTATGCACGCTTTGGTACAGAAACTTGATTGCAGCTACTTTTATGATGTAAGAGATAATCGCACTTGTACCACAAGGCGGAGTGCAAATGATTTTGTTCCTTTCAGATTCAAGGCCAACATGAGAAAGGAGACTTTTCTTTACTCAGCAGCTTTACTCTGGAACAATCTTCCTACAAAATGAAAATTAATTAGTGCTGCAACGTCCTTCAAATCTGCTCTAAAAATCTGGATTATTAGAGGATGATTTAAAATTGCATTCTGTGAAGAACAGGAATATGTTGCACTGGTGGTGGTGTTAAACCTATGGAAGAATTTGTTGTATTTGTATTGTGCACAATGGGATGTTGCAGTTTTAAGTCTTTTTTTTCCCTTTCAGTTTTATGATAGACTGCTGTTTTCTCATTTCTCTTTCTCTCATTTCTCTCATTCCTCCTGTACCTCTCTGATGTACACTTGACGATATCCCTTAATGATGATCAAAGGGCCTGACACGTGGGTTACAGTGGCACTGGCTCCTTGCTGGGAGTTTTGATGTGTTAAGACAAAGGTGAAGTCAACAAATGGGATCCTTGATGGAGGACCCAGGTGTGCCTGCAATGTCAAGTCATTAAAGTTGGAAAACATTTCAAATAACAATCTTCCTCAGGAGTGAAACTATGTAGCTGGTATTTTGTTTTACTTCTCACACCAACTGAACAGTGCAGCATTTATTCATATGGTGCATTTTTTTTATTTGCATTAAAAATGCACATCACTTTTTCACAATATTCTTATGAGACAGTTTGATCTCCATATTGTAACTTATCCTTACAACATATTACATATTACAACATAAAAAATACACATTTGATAAAGATGATCTGCGTATTGATTTTGCTGCTAATAGATGTTTCTTGTTTTCCTCAGTATCCCTTTAGAGGTTTTGTATGATATCATTCACCACTGTGTCAAATTACACCAATAACTGAGCAACAGATTTTGACATGTAAACTATAAATTCATTACGTTCAAAGCTGTTTGTCAAGTCTTAATTTTTAATGTTTGCAAGGCTACAGTGTTTACATATGGATCTCAGTGTAGCTGCTTGATGAGGAAGCTCCCATGTCTTCGTTTAATTGAGGGCTTAAGTTCCAGGCGTTGCAACTAACCAGCAAAGAACCCAGTAAAACATAATTTCCACTTAACATGAAACAGCTTTCGATAAGCAGGCAGTCCTTCTTGATGCTATTAAAGACTAGAAGCCGCTGTCTTGTTTTGAGTTTTAAGCCAGCTTCACACATCGCCACAAATCTTTTCTAAATGGTCCAAAAACAGCCAACGTCCTGCTCACTTTTTGTCAGATTTCTGTCTTTTGGAGCAACTTGTTCATTTACACGTCTGTACTGATTTGTCCAGCCTCATAAAAGTATGTGAGAATTATTTTAGCAGTATTATTACCCTAATTATCACCTTAAAATTACACATTCAAACATTGTACCCATTTTATTGTAGGTGGAAACTAGAAAGTGGATCATTAAACAAGCTGTCAAACCCTTGCTCCTTTTTGACTCGTAGATGAATTAGACCTGTTGAATGTCCACTGATGTTTTCTATCATACATGTTCAATAGTGGTGGCCCACCACTATAATTATTTGCCTTACTGCTTGATTGGATTGCAGTTACATGAAATATGATTATCTTTTGTGATGGCTCTTGTATAAAACAGGGGAGTATCACTTTCTCACAGCGGGCCCAGGCCACAGATAAGGATCAGCGTCATGCAAAGCAGTTGCTGAAACTGAGCTGTGTCTTGATGTCCAGCATCCATTGTCATCACACACACATCCTCCCCCTGACTCAAATCAGACTTTACTCACCAATTTGATGATTCGTGACTTATTCGGGACATTTGGAAATTATTTGCTTGTGGATGCTGAGTTACCCAAAATGGTCCAAATTAAGGCTCCAGCTTCTGATTGAAGAGCACAGACAGTGAGTGATGGCGGTTAAAGTCTGTTAATTGAGAGACCTTGAGCAAACTGCATAATTATCAAACGTTTTCATGCAACAGCAGCAGCTTTGGGCTGCTTAGCTAGCACAATTAGCACTGAAAAAAATGTTAATAATCCCATGGGTATTCGTGATTTTTCTTTTTTTAACCACATCTTTTTTTCATCATTTACTTTCATGTGTGTTATTTATCAATTCAGCCAAAACGGATTTTGAAAAATTTTACGGGTTTAAAATTCAAGCAAAAATTAATGTTTAAATATTTCATGCTATTTTTTATTGCACATTATTTTTATCCTCATATCTTCCATTTGACCATTTCAAAAGTTATCCAGTCTAATGTATTTGGGTAAGGCTTTTAGAGAAAAATATGAGGGATGCTTTGGGCTCTTATTACCACCCGTCTTGTTTAAAATGAGGAGCAAAACGAAGCAGGCCAGCAGGAGTGCTTTCAAACTGGGTGAAGCTTGCCGAGCTGTGGAGCTGAAGAAGAGTGAAGAAGTGAGGGAGGGAAAAGGAGGTAAAGAAAGACACGCTGCAGGCGAATATTTTTATATGATTAACGATTTATAATATTTTCTTTTATTATTTTGTGAATCTAATAACACTAAATGATTAAGATCCCCATATTCAAACTTTCCTTTAACATCACTGAGGTCAGGGTGAAAGGTCAGCTGAAGTTCAGATATTTGCTTGTGAGTTCCCTTGTCTCCAATATTGCTGTTTATGCTCCTCATAAATATAATGCAAAAGAAAACCTTTGACTAACATGGAAATGAGCTGAATGTGCTTACAGGATGGATGAGGGAAGGGTAGATGGGGTAAGAGGACGGGAGGTCAGTCCATTGCTTTGTTATTGTCACAGATGACTCTTTCAGAGCCTTGGGGTGAATGAATAAGTATGCTGGTCATCTGGAGCGACAGCGATTGGCCAAAGGCTTGATTATTCGGAATGGACACAGGTGGCATTCAGAGAGGGGCTCATATGGATAAACACTGGTGATAGGAGTGACGTGTCTGGGAGCACTGAGGTACATGGAGAGAGAGGTCAGGAGAGGACGAATGGGGTTTGTCACTCATGTCAGTGGACTTGAGGATCTATGTTTAACAATGGTGGAATATGTGTACCAAGTATGGATAATTGTTGTGCACATTTTTAACATCATGATAACATCCTAATTACCAGTTGGTTCATTGTAATTTATGCAAAAGATATTTCTGTTCAACCAATCTGATTGGTCGAGAGCTGTATGTTATTTACTATAACATCACTGGAGCTGCAACACTTTACCTGTATTAGTCCCCTGCAGCAACAGCTGATAAAAAGCTATTGTTTTCCAATACAAAGTTTGATTTGGGTTCTGTGTCTGAAGAAGAAAATGAAAACAATGCAAACGTTATTGAGGATTCAGCGGATTTGTTTCCCTGACATATAACGGTCACAGGAGATGAGTAAGCGGTCTGCAGAAATGAGACAGCAACCACAAGACAGACAGTATGGACCCTCAGCCGCTTAAACAGTTGGCTGGAAAGTCATATCTTGAGTGTCGAGCTAAAAAACCCTGGAAATGAGAAGCTAGGGAGGAGTTGGGGACACCTTTAAGGGTCTATGCATATCGGCAAATAAATAAATAAATAAATAAATAAATAGCTGGACTTAACAGCAGTTTTTGTTTGTGGAGCTACTTTTTTGCAGAACAATTAAAATCAATCACAACTTTATCTGAGGTACAAAATGCAGCAAGTTATTACAAAATGTGGGTGATATTGCATAATAGAGGGAAAATGTATTACATTTTTGAGATTTATTCCAATATGTATCATTATTACATAATGTGCTGCTGCAAGCACCCTCAATAGTCCAGTGAGTGCAATTT
Source organism: Holocentrus rufus (assembly GCA_900302615.1). NCBI lineage: Eukaryota > Metazoa > Chordata > Actinopteri > Holocentriformes > Holocentridae > Holocentrus > Holocentrus rufus. The sequence continues at coordinate 96,334 of OMLF01030030.1, forward strand.
TTAAAGATTCTTGTATGAGAGAGGACTGACCACTATCAGGTGAATTTGTGTAAGAGTTTAAATGAAAGAGCACTGCTGGCTTGTTTCATCAAAACTGAACCAATGTTTGAGATATCCTGTCAGAGTTTGAAATCTTGACCTTTACTTTCACAAAACCAGTCAGTGTTTTTTTTTTTTTTTTTTAAATGCCATGGCACTGTGCCAAAACGCATCACCCTGGAAGTTTAGTAAAAATCTCAACAGTGGTGATGGATTGATGGACAGACACAGCCAAATCCATAGTTACTGCTCGATAAGCTACGTATTGATGTCTCCATTTTCACCAAAATGCTAGAATGACATTTCACTCTGTTGTGTGATTAAATTCTATTAGCATTAAGCCCAGTACTACATTTATGCATTTGGTAGACTCCAAACCATTTCTTAGACAGTGAATAACCACATGACGGACAGCATCAGCTTGATTTGGAAACAGTGTGATATGAGCTTGCTTGGTAGTAAGCCGAACCCCTTTTTACAGGGAAAGACGACGAAACACACACACATGGCTCTTTTCAGCAGTGCTGTGCCAAACAGCCATACAGTCTCAACTGTGCTTGGGAGCTCTCCCACATCGTGACCTCAGATGCACTCTAAACCTCTTATCACATCCTGCCTAGACTCTGGAATCTGCTCTTTGCCTCAAAAAATTTGCATAACATCTGTCTGCACATCCGACACGCTACGTTGGCATTGTCCTTTGTGCATGTAGAACCAGTTTTACTCTAACAGCAGCAAGACTTATTGACATGAAGGGCTTTGCACTGAGGTTATGTTTCAATCTGGCGAGTAGACTTTTTTATTAAAACAAATTATGACCTCAAACTTTGATCAATCATAAATTCACCATCACCATTTAGCAAAACCATCATTCCTATAATTTCCCCTAGATGTGTGGCAAACAAGTTTCAGATTTAAATATTGACATAGACAAAGCAATTGTCTATTGCTCATCTAAAGGCCATAATCATTTTGGGGCTAGTCACAGCAAATTGGTTTTGATATCCAAACAAAACGAGGATGCAGTGAGCCATGTCTCTGCAGTCCTCTGTCTCTACTACAGTCAATAGCTGCAGGACCTTTGTATTGCGATTAATCCTGGCCTCATGATCACAGACTTTCTAATTTGCCTAAGAAATAAAGAATTAATCATTTCTTACTCTTTATCACAGAACTTTATAATAGCAGATGACTAATAATTGCAATACATCTAATAATTGGATTGTATTAAAGTTAAATGACCTTCTCTCGGCAGGTGTAAGACGCACTGCCTCTCTCTCTTTTAGATAACCTGCATATGAATTGCCAAGGAGTTCAGCTCCAACTTAGATGTTCATGCATGTAAAGAGCATACACTGTGAATGAATTTTGAACATTCCTGACAGTAAATCCTACATCCTCAAAGGAACATCTAGCTTGTGTTGCAGGGACCCAAGTCTGTCCGCAGATAAACAGTTCCACAGATAGGTGCCTGCAGGCTTGGATAATGCCACTGCCGATTAAAATCCTTGACTCAAATCCCTGGCCCTGTTTGAAGTTGCAGGCCCTCTCACTGTGCTAGCATTTTCTCTGGGTTGCAGGTGTCTGGTCATGATACCGCCTTAGGAACATGAACACAGATAAAATGAACTATTACCCGCATTTTGATTGAACTGTCAGGTTCAGCACTCTTTTTTTTTTTTTTTTTTTTTTTTTACAAACCT
>OMLF01030030.1:118369-148106 GCA_900302615.1 Holocentrus rufus
CCTGTATTGTTTGAATAACAAAAAAAAAAAAAAAAAGTTTATAGTGAATCGTCATTGTCACATTGGCCCATTTCAAGTAAACTCATGGCTCATCACAATACGATTTCAGCAGGAGAAAACTTTGACTGAAATGTATTCATCTATTGACATCTACAAACATTATATCAAAGGCTTATTCACCCTGCAGCTTTTGAAATGCAAAAAAAAAACAAAACAGATAAATGGCTGTTCATTTTGACAAGCTAAACCCACATTTTCTGAGATGTTCTATTTACAGTGGGAGCACAGCCACAGGGGTGACGAGGGGTGGCGGCTGCCAGCCAACCAAAAGCTCCTGCCACGCCACATGAGGAGGTTAAAGGATGAGTTTGGTATTTTCAACCCAGCCTGTATTAAAATGCAGACACCCGTCATTTTTAACCATTACAAGGAAAGCTGCCAACTCCCACCACAATCAAACACATCTTGGAACTGTCCTCCAAAAAATTGGCTGCAAATAATGTTTTCAAATACAAACACTGACTGATATTCATGTGGCGTTTTGGTCACTAGTGTTAGTATCCAAGAATCCCTGGAGAAACCCACATATCTTGAGGGCCTGGAACTCTTTTAGGGAGAATGTAACTTCATTTTAAGGTTAAAGAAACATCCCTAATAGTCCTAATAGTCTAAATTATCCTCAGATTGCATAGATAACTAAAACACTTCCATCCTGATGGAAACTGAAGGGCCTCACTTTAATTTTGGTGGTATGAATATTTAAGGTGGGGTATCAGGGGGTCAAGAGGATTTTTTGCTCACTATATGTGTCACAAACCCCACCACTTATCAGCCCCTGCTGCGCTTTGTAATGGCAGGTAAGTGGATTCCTTAGTCATACTCACACTTCCAGCTTTATTAAGCAATAATTCAGTTAGAAACACATGAGAACACATTTGCACATTGTGCAGCCTGGCCCAGTTTCCTACTCTGCCATCCTAACCCAGTCACTCGAGTTAGTTATAGACTCCCTCTTGCTGCCCACCTGAAGTACCAAAACTAAAGTGCTGAGAAACCACTTGACAGTATCAACACAAAACAATGAAACAATAAAAACATTGTTCTCTTCAGAATGGCACTTGCAAGGTAAAAGGAAAAAAAAAATCAAATTCACTTTCCATTCCAAAACATTATGTTGGATTTCTACATTACTGGAGTTACACACTGCACAGGGACAACAAGCTCTCTACCCTGAAACCCATGCCAAGTTAAAAACAAAACAAACCAGTTGCTTAAGCACCTAAAGTGCTGTGAAACCACCAGTGCTGTGTTTATTTCTTAAGTAACGTGAAATTGTGATCCATCATCATACTCACAGATTGAATGCTGCTCTGGCCCCATGACTGCCATGATTTTAGGCTGTAGGCCAAGCTGAGGATGGGTAGACATCAGCAAATGCCTGCAGATTTGGACAAGAAGCTGATAATCCCACAGTAAATACTGAGCATTAGCTTGAGATAAGACTTGGTCTTGTGGCCACTGACAAAGAATAATTCCTGTAACATGAGCTAAATACAGAGCGTCCTCCCATGAAGAACAATAATGTTGTTGTGCATCATTTATTATCTTTGAGTTAATCTGAACATAGTCACTTTCTGAGGTTACAGTAGATAAGGAAAGGAAAATGTTTAGGTATACTAAGTAAGTAGCAGAGGTGGAGCAGCAGGACCAGAAGCTCAGACTATGTCCTTTGGAGGTTTAATGGTGAGGATTTTTCTTAGTCCACTTTAACATTACTGGGGGCACATTCCATTTTTCCAAAATTCATGTTATAGTCGGTTCTCCCATCAAAGACTCCCAAAAATTAGCAGCTATTAAAATGGATGGTCCCAGTGATTAAAAAAGGCATAAAGGAGCTTTGATATCTCCTCGCCTCTGGCTGGAGGAAACACACATGTATGAGGAAATGAATGAATATAATTGACTTTCCTTTATACAGTCAACTGCCATACAATCAGAAATGTGTAGAAAAAATGACACGCAGAAGTTTTAAATAGCCCAAACTATTGTCATATATTCTAAGGACGGGACAGACAAATAATTTATAATAGTGTATGTTAAATTCATGTGCTAACAACTTTGTTTTAGTTGTTACATAAAACTTTGGCTCAGACACACAAGTAACTCAACTGTGTCATGAAAGTTAAGGCGTCTGAATGTGACTACAAGGACAGACTGAGGACGCAGCCACTGTCCCTGCCCCCATGAGACAGCCTGAAGAACACCAGGAACACGATTATTTGTCTGTTTTGATTATGTACGGGCGATCAGTTGACAGACACAATTTCTGAACATATTTTTAAATTTTTTTTCTCAGGCACACCCCTGTTTTCATTCCGGCTGTATTCATAATTCAGGACATGATGTGTGTACCTAATGACGGTGCCATGAGGTGACTTATTTTCACATGAGGGCCGGCACATTTGTCTCCTGCTGGAATCACATCCTGTGACCTGTATGAATCTTTCTTGTGAATTGTGTTTGTGTGGGTTGCCATGGAATTAAACCTCATTAACAGCCTTTCATTGTCTGTTTTGCACGGTGTGTTCTTACAGCTAAATCTGTGGTAATTTAAGTATATTTTAAATGTATAAATATAAAAAAAAATAATAGCTTGAATTCAATGACAGTATCCCCCAACAATTCTGCCATTACTACACCGATTCTGCCTCAGTCAGACTGAAGCATCAGTGCAGCAGCTGTAACCGCTGAGTGCCCAGTAAACAAGTTGGTGGTAGAGCTTCGGTTTATTGATTGAGCTGGCCAGTTGTGTACAGTCGCTTGTGCGTGAGGCGTTTTCGAGAATTGGCTTATTTAGTAATTTTTTCAGCGAAAGTACACCGGTCTGGGACTTTCTCAACACACAAACGGAGAGTCGATACTTGGATTATACTGCACAAAGGGTTTGAGCGTTTGAGAAGGAGTTTCATTTTTTGCTGCTGTTTGTCAAAGTTGCTGATCAAGATTCAGCTGTAGTGTTTTGAGCCCTAATTCTCATTAAAACTTAATTAAAACTCTTTTTTTGGACATTCAAGACAACTCTGGGATTGTAAATGACTCAAAATATATAGTTTTTTGGGTGAAATGTTCCTTTGAACCAGATGAAAATGAATGGCGGTGAATGAAGCCTGATATTTAGAGCTACAGAAGACAGCGTGCAGACACCACTAAGGATTATGCAAACGGCAGATGTAAGCAGAACGATTACCAGAGACTTAAACAAAGACTGGCATTGTCCTTTAACCTCGACCTTGTGAAACATCTATGTGGATAAAACATGACCCTTATTAATTTGACAGCTGCCATCTCTGGAGGGGAAGGGAATCATGGGAAGAGGAGGAGGAGTAGGAGGAGGAGGGTGTGTGTGTGTAGGGGTAGCCTCAGCTCCTCAGTTCAAACGTCACTTCAATACAGCATTAAATTTGCAAGGACGTCCCGATTCACCGGACATGGCTCGGTCCTTTCCTCTCCTCCTCGGATCCTCGCCTCAATTTGACCTTTCGCTCAGGAGTCAAGGAGAAGATATGAGACGAAGACATGAGGAAAAAAATCTTTATCTGAACACGCAAGGAGAATAAGGCATTCAGAGGTCATAGCAGGGCTTTTTCAACCCGCACTACTATTAGTATTACTGCTCCTACCCCGGCTACTTCAACTGCTTTGAACTACTTCTACTACTTACAAAGTTTTACTACGTCAAAGCCTGCACCATTTTCAATACCTATGCTACTGCTAAAACTGCTGCCATTAGTAATCCTGCCACTGGTACTGGTTTAACACTGTGGAAGCAAAATAAAAAGTAATGGTAAAGGAAATAAAATAAATAAATAAATAAACCTCTCTAAAGTCTAATATGAGTATGGAGGAAAAATCCAAGAGATGATAAAAAAGAATGATAACAGTCCTTTATTAAAGCATGGCTACACCAATGCATTTCAGCCCATTTCATCAGTTTTATTTTTTTTCTAGATATATTTCCCAAGTAATTGCCTATCCTGAAGAGCGCCTGATTGATCTGGGGTGTGTGTTACATGGTGTGTGTTACATTCCAGTTAAATTTATCTGTTCTTCTTCAAAGTGTAAGTTGGCTTCATTTTCCTATTTTCTGCCATTATATTGATCAGTTCTGATCAAAACTGATTTATTGCAGAACTATGTACACGTCAGTTTGCAGGAAGTGTTGTTTTCCAAGCAGAACCAAAAAACAACTAAAACTCACTCTTATATTTAAATATCACTCAAAAGGTACACATCTTTAAATAGTTGTGACTGAACAATGACCTCACATCAATTCATTTATAATAGTTTCCCTTGTTCACTATGTTCCCTGACAAAGACAATAAATCATCCATAAATAACATTGCATCAGAGCCACGAGTGTGTGTCCTGCTCTTTACTACTGTGCAGGTGCTGCCATGTTCATGTGATATTGGAGGAAGTGATGAAGTGTTCATATGTTTAGCTGATTGGCAAGCCCACATCCACATGCATGGTCAATGAGGGCGTATCCAAACCCACTCACTGTTCTCATTCATCTGAGTGCAGCTTTGCCCATGTGTGCTAAGCGTAAAGGGGCTGGCTGCAGACGAATATAAATTGAGGGGTTTGGAGATTAATTATTAGCTTCTCAACTAATCATCACTCAGCTCAGACTTCTTAAACAGCTAAGTAAGCACCATTGCACACAGCAAAAATGAAGAGGCAATGCCAGGAGAAATTAACAGGATTGACTTTACAAAAATAGCAGAATCTCGCCTTGTGCTTCCCCATTTAAATAAAGTTCCATTTCGGTGTGCCACCGCTGCCATCCGTGCACCAAGTCACCAAATCCAGTACACAAGGTGGAGTGTGATTATTTTCCGCACCCAAGAAAGTTTGTGTATGAAATAAATATGCCATCAGAAGACTCGGAGTGCATGTGAAACTGCAGCAAGCTTCATGGGTGACCAGAAAATCAGATGTAGGCTGATGTCTCATTGCAGTGTGAGTGTGCTGAAAAGGCCCTTTTGGACCGTACTGGAAAGAATTCAAACTGAGAGCTGCACAAGTGAAGTAAAACACTGCAAAACAGAAAAGATCCATAAGTCTCTTTTAGGGCTCCTTAAATTTGGAAAAATCCCTTTCGATTCTCTTAGAAACCTTTTGTAAAAGTTTCTGAAATCAGCTCCTAATAAGAGTTGAGAAACCTGTGGTTTTTCCAAGATTTTTCATAATTGATGATGATTTTTATACTGCTATTACTACTGCTACCCCTTATTCTACTATTACTATTAATAATAAATGTATTATTGTATTATACATGTATTATTTAGCAACACTTTAGCACATTAGCAAACTGTGTAATACCTCAAAGTTAAACATTATGAATTCATTGAAAAATAAAGCAAGTACTTGATTATGCTGTCCATGGTGCTGAACCTTTTTTTTTAATGTTTTTGACAGACATAACATACCATAATAGTCCATTTGTTTTAAAATGATGAATATTAAGAGTTTTAATTGCTTAGTAGATATGTTTTATATGAATATAAATACACAGTTTTAGATTAAATGCATTTATATTGATCTGCATTTTGTAAGTTATATTGACAAGATACATTCAGATGAGATAGGTTTGTCTATTTCTGTATCTCTGGACTGAATTTCTCTCTTTAAAAAGGTTTCCTCTCTTTAATCCCTATTTCATTATTAATGTGAGGCCTGTAAAAAGGTTTCAGCAGTCACTTTGTATTTATAATTTAATCAGGGAAGAAAGGTTCTGTAAAACACATTCATTGCTGTTTCAGTGAACATTTCTTATATTCATTCATTCGGTGACTATCAGCAGCCCCATTGTCCCTGCACAGCATGCTGCCAGGCTAACTGAGTCTTTAACAACACTAAAACCTCCTTAAACCAAATTTTATCAGCCGGTGCCTGTGGTTGGACAAATCAGGGATGCACTCAACAATGTTCTGAAGGCCAATTTATTGCTCAATGTCAAAATGCTGCTGCAGCTACACTGTAGGTATCGGGCTGCCTGCTGTAATGTGAGGGCAAAAATGTAACTGTGTGTGGGGCGATGGAAGACTGCAAGAACTGTCAGTGGTCCGCCTGGGTGTTATGCATTTCCTCATGTTTCCAGTTGATTTGCTCTGATAGTGAATTGCAACATGAAGCCATTTGAAGAGAGTTTTGCATGCATGTTCCTTTGAGCGACACATCATCCCCAAATTATAAAGACTGACATGTGTTTCTAAATTAATGTAAAAAAAAAAAGAATCTCAAAATGTGTTTATTTGATGTTCCACAATGTCTGAAAAGTATGGAAACCCCTTGGAACCAATAAACTCAACCAAGCATGTAAAGGGAAAAATATCTAGCATGATTTGATTTTTTGCATTTTTTCTCCATCTCTGTAATTATAATAATGAAAAATCTTCCTGCATCTGTCATGATTAAAGAGAGTTTGTAATCAGATTTGCCATAACTCCCAGACTCACTCACTCCCATTCAATAACAAACAGCACTGAAAACAGTTTAATTTGCTCGGTATCCATCACTGTGATTGAGAAGCTGCCAATCACATTTTGAAACGTTCCATTAGAATGCTAATTTAAGGCTATAAATTAAGCCTATGAAAAATAAGAAGTTACATTCATTGTTTAATATTAATGTGCATGAGAACTGGGAGACCGCCGGGGTTTTCCTCTAAAAAATAAAAGATTCAGCTGCTAATGCTTACTCCATGAGGACCTGCCCCTCTGTCAATCACAACCTGTTCACCCAATGAAACAAGACTCTTCTATCAACTATAGTCCATAAAATTTGAGAGCTACACATATAAACTTTACTTGACTTATAATGAAACGAAAGCTTGATTTTACCTTGCTGTGGCTTAAAAATTGTGTAATCTTCTTCACTATTAGTACCTTGTAATATTGATTTTACTTCAAAATTTGCAAGGAGGGAGAGGCAGCAAATATTCTCACAATGTAATAAAAGACATTGAACAATCATTTACAAACAGTAAGAGGATGCAGGAAATGAGCAGAAACTCCCATCATGCTTGAATCATATAGATAAAATAAGAACGCTTACAAGAATCACCTGCAGTTAAGAAATAAGAATGGTGTAAAATGTTTCATGATAAACACAAAAAAAGACGCACACATGCACAAACATGGGTTAAAGGGTTAATATCTCTTGTCAATCAAAATAAAGCACTGAGTATTTGCAAATATCCTCTTAAGAAATCATTGAAACGGTATCGATTTGCACATAGATTAGGAGAGACTCTATTAGCTTGCAAAAATGAGATCCATACTTGTGTTAGTTGTTTCTGTTTATTATTATACACAAATACAATGGTGGAGGTAGGGAAATAGGGGTCACGTTGTGAAATGTGTTTTTTACTTTGGCAAACTGCAATTTTTTAACAAATGGGTTATGTCAGCATGTTTTCTGTGAAGCTGTATGGAAAGCTGCAAGTTGCCATTTTCTCAGCATGGACACTGAAATTATATTTCTGTAGAAATAGATAAAAGAAATAAAAAAAAATCTGTACTTCACCATTCAAATTGTTCCACTTTTCAAATTTCATCAACTCTCAGAAGTCAGGCAGTTCACTGGTTCATTATTCATGTGTTTTTTTTTTTGTTTGTTTGTTTTTTTTTGTAACTAATCAGAAATTTATCAATGCAGGTTTTGCTAACCACAGAGGTCAGGTCAGTGCCTCTTTGTTTTGGCTTTTTGCACAAAGCTTGACAACTCCTCCCTTTTCATCTTCCTTATTTGAACATAAATTGGATTCCTTTGTTTGTTTTTGCAGTGTGTTTTTAAGTCTTCGGATTGCAAATTGTAGTCTTGTGACACATTCATAAAGGGAATAATTGTGATTTCAAAAATTAAATAAACAGCACAGACCACGCCGCAGTGACTAATATTCATCCTTTTTTTAAGCAACACTGTGATTCTTGAAGGGACGTCAGAAAAAGCTTTAAATCATCACCTGCTGGGTTCCTACAAAGGATCACAGGGACCTGCTGGTGCACTTGGCTTGGAGTGCATGCAGGTCAGGGGGCAGCAGCATACTGAATACCCTGGTTAGATATTGCTCCACTGTGAGAGGGAGGAGCAATCTGAAAAGTGCTGAGGGGGCATAAGGAATTGGAAACTGTGAAGAAGTAAGGGGATTGTGGAATAAAATTCTTAAATCTAAATGCAAATTGGAAAACCTCCACAATACAGATGCATGTATGGCCGTGGTGTGTGCGTGCGTGTGTATGTGTGTGTGTGTAGTGGTGGTAGGGGGAGTGCTGTGTGTACTCTCATGTATACTTATTCAGTGGGGAGTACACCTCAATGTGGGTTTAGTGAGCCCCCGTGGCTGGAGCTTCCAGATAAGGCCTGCTATGTGTTATGCAGTTAGTGGTTTACTATTGGTGTACTCCACTGCTCCCTGTGTCCCTGTGTTATCTTAAGGGTCCCAGGGAGCTCCACAAGACCCGGCTCTCCAGGTCCCAGTAATGAGAGGGGATAATTACTAATCACGCTTTGCTAATGGAACAGCGGTAAGATAGAGGCCTTGAATTGCAGCCCCACTCCCATTCTCTGCCTGTTTAGGAGTTCCTCCTCGCAGAGATGACTGGCTCCCGCACGAGTGACTCTTTTTGAACAAGCCCTTAAATTGAATTATTTCATTTGACTCACAACTGAATTTAAATTTCAGCCAACAACAGCGTCGGACAAGGAAGCGAGCCGTTCCTCTCCAGCAAACCGATCTGCCGAGTAAAAACTCAAACTCGTTCATCGTTCACATCGATCATGGGAACTGTTCTCACCCGCAAGACAAATAATGACTATTTATGCAAATAGCTGGCCATGGGGTGATTCCAGATTTGTTCTGTTGTGCAGAGGCGCAGCTGCACAGGTGAGCACTCAAAGACAATTGGGTTATTATCTGTCTTGCCATTTACTCTAATGCACGCTCTCCAGTGAATGATTCCAACTTCTGTCTGTACATCACACATTCTCAGACTTACACAATTACACAATCTGCAATTTGAGGAACCATCTGAACACTGATCAGTGAACAACTGATGAGATCAAATCTAATCTGAGCTAATCAGATCAGATGTTGTTTCTTCCAAGCTGTCCAAAGCTACTTAAGCAGTGTTTAACCCGGGACTCAGCCTCCACACGTTTGAATTCCACTTTGGGAACCAAACCGATAACCGTCTGAACGAAGCTTGCGTTCACACGGGCGCAATCCAGTTAGACTCGTTCATGAACAAAATGAGCCAACCCCATTCCAGATGAGCCAATCCAGTCCAGAGACCATCCATAGTGGCATGATGAAAAACAATTTCAGCACTGAGTAGCTGTAATTTGTGAACGTGAAGACCCAAACAAGCCGTGCAACATAGAGACAGTTTATCACATTCACCATTATAATTTCAGACTTGACCTACTTCAATCAGGAACATGAGGATTTTCAACTGATCCCTGACAATAGGCTGTTTGACTTGTATTAACGTGCAATATCTGAGGTGTGGAGGCAGGATGCCAATAATAATAGCAATACTTGGCTTTATAATCCGAGTTTCTTTAAAGCTCTATCAATTGAATTCATTCATTACTATTGGGCTGCATGAAAGATTTTAAATTAAACATATCTGATATCCTATCTCTGCCCAAACGCCCCTGGCAAGAGCCTTGGAGTGAGGCAAAATCACCATGGTAACAGCTCTCAAAGCAGCTGTTATGTGGTTGTATGTGTCCGTGAAGAACACTCAATTTGCCTGCATCCACGTGTTGAGTGTCAGAGCAAACAGCACAAAGTGTTATTGGCAGTGGGCTGCTGGCCCATGCCCATGGTGAACATATTGCTCAAAGTTTCCCTATGGGACGGCATTATGATAGAAGTGCATCAACATTTCAATCTTCCAGGGGGGATTCTAGGAAGATTGTGCAACTGTAATGATAAGCAAAGACGAGTGCCTTAACTCCTCTCTCATTTTATAGCATCATCTTGGCTCCTTTCCTGGAATATGAGTGTAGTCCCTGGATAATGGAGCCATCATTATCATACAAGAGGGCCGTCCTTATGGGAACACGGTATCAGACAAATTGGATAAAGCAGTGAAAAGGAAACATTAATTTGTAGTTAGAGCATGAGAGGGAAAGAGAGAGGAGGAAAACTAGGGACAGTGAGAGAAAAGCTCCGCCTGGCATTCTACACTCCAAAACCCAATCTCAAGTCCCTTACCTTGGTCCTGCCCCTAGTTTTGGAGTCCCCTTGACATGGTAGTGGCCCTTTATAAAGGAACTACAAGGGGAAGAGGTTGAAATATTTACCTATAGGAAAGGGGCCACCACTCGTGATGTATACAGGACATACAGGACAGTACAGTGGTTCCTGTAACCATAGCAACTCACGCTCGTAGTCCTGCCCCTGCACTGATATCAGAGGAGTGAGAAAGTGCACAAAATTCACCGCTGGATTTCAATTTTCACACTTCAAATATGGTATGGAAATAAACTGTACTGTCAGGCACACGTCACTGTTTCACGTCACATTCAACTAAGATATTCCAACAGATTAAACCATTTTTGCATGGTTATTTACGAAGAAATGCTTATGGGCTTCTTTCCCATTGCCTTGTTTCGCAAAGCATTCTGGGAAATTTCTTGGACCCCTCTGTTTGTAGCATGCATTGGAAAATGCAACGTTTGGAGGGCCATCTGTAGGGTTAGATGACCACTACCCTTCGATGCCAAAGAGAAACGGGACGCCCTACCCTCCACGGGAATGTGCAAAAGGTAGGGACAGAGCCAAGGGGGGGAATTGGGATTGGGCCCAAGACTTTGTATTTCCATTGGCCTCATTCTTCACTGACCTTCTCCCTCTGTAAGCTGAGGGAAAACATTGATCGTTCAGATGAATAGAGTATGTTGGGTACTGTGTCCCTGTTTACCACCTGTAGAAAGACAAAAAGTAAAGAAAATGTTTTAATGATGCTTTCAATCAGTTCTTTATGCTCCAAATTACACAGACTTCTAATAATCATATTCCAGAGGGTCTGCCACCGCCATCTGCTCTCCCCGTCTACAGAGCCTTTGAAGTTAAAAGGTCGTAAAGCCTGATACCAGTGAGTCACTCATGTGTTGGCACCTTTCATGCGGTTTAGCCAAAGCAGCAAGGCGTGCTGCATTATTTGAGCGAAGGTTGAGTTGGTGCCTGACAAGGTGGTAGAGGGAAAGAGAAAACTGCCTATACCCAGTACTCAACAACTCAGTTCCACCTTGTTGTCCATTTTTTTTGTTTTCCAGCTCCATGATATATATACAAAATGGCAACGACCATCAGGGACATGCTTCCAAATGACCATTCACAAACCAATGGGTGATGTCACAACAGGTACATCCACTTACTGTCTATATTCAAAATTCATTTTTACTGTGTTACTCACATTTGATGTTTCTTTTTCCTGATGTGGTACAAGCTACTCCTTTTATACTTAAGTTAAGTATCTAGCACATTTAAAACAACAGACGTTCACAAAAAAAATCAAAGTTAAAACAAAATAAAACAAAGCAAATAAATAAATAAATAATAAAAAAAGAGAACATTCTCACAATAGCTAAAGCAAACACATGCGTTTTAAGATGTAATTTAAAAATCTCAATATTGGGGGCAGATCTGACATCCAATGGCAAACTGTAGCATAGGGACAACAATTTGGGGACCTCAATTAAATGGAGAGGATGCAAAGGTGTCTGAGGGGTTGACTAATTGGTTGGGCAGCGCACCACCTGCACACATCAGCATGAACACCTGGAGCCTCATTTATAAAACTATGAATAAATCCCACACTAATATGTTACATATGTACAAAAGAGGAAAAGTGCACATGGAAAAATATAATCTGATTTATAATAATCAACATGCACTTTCTGTCACGCAAGTTTCCCTTTGTAAATTCTAATCAACCTGTAATTTTGTGTACGTGAGTGAGCCATACATCACACCCTGTTGACTCCCCCAATCAGCCAGGAAGGTTTAATGAAATGCTCTTCATAAATATTGATATGCACGTAAATGTGCTTGCAATTTCATTCTTGGAGTGAGAAAATGGCAACGCTGGCAGGCAACGCTGAAAAGAGAAATTTCAGTGTGAAACTGAAGCGCTTGCTGGGAGGTCGAGGAGAAATGATGCCAGAGGTGTTGTTTAGTGGCCTTAGTTTGGGTATCAGCAACCAAAAACAGTTTGATGAGTGGTAGCAGTCATTAGTGCTGCCAGCCAGACCCTTCATAAAATAAATAAATAAATAAATACAAATGTATGGTTGGAATAAATGTTCACAGAGGGTAAGTGCCACAGGCAGGTGGGAGGGGACCCTGAAACTCCCCTGCCTTGATGGAAGTTTTACCTCAAACTATAGTTGAAGTATAAATTAGTGGTATTGCACCAGAAAAAGAGATCAGAGGGTGATAATGACATCACAGTAGAACAGGGATAGGTTACTATCTGCCATGGATGACAGAGAATCTGCAAGTTTTCATTCCAACCAACTTGTGCCAACTTGTGCCCAGTCACGTAAAAAAAAGCACTTGATTAAAAACTACTCAAAGTTCATACAGGCAAGTGGGAAATAATTAAAGACGGTACTGTTTGTTAAGAGATTTTTTTTGTAATAAAACGAAATGCAGCTGTACCTCCCAGGTTTACCAATGTCAACATCAGTTGGGCTGGTTGTGTTTATGACACCTTGGTGTTGTTCTTCAAACACACAGACTGTGGTGATCTCTTAGCATTGCTATCGTTTCCATAAGTTTTGAAATTGTGCGATATAATGAATAATGTCATGCTTTTCATGGAGTTCACCAGACAGCAAAGTTCACTAGAAATAACTTCACACCGTCTGTTTTTGATGTCAAGAGGACTTAAGAGTAATTGAAGGGACCTGGAACAAGTGATGATACTTATGATCCTGCTTCTCCCCGGCTGCTCCTGGCTGATGAAGCCCTATAAAGACAACACAGGCCTGATCAATTAGCAGCACTACACCGATACTTGGCTGAGTAAGGCTCGCGTCTGGAGTGTGTTTTTGGATGCCTTAAGGGTCGGCTGAGATGCTCGATGAAGCATCGCAATTTAGATACCCATTACTCTTTCTGCCTGCAATCTGCTCGACAACATATGTGATGCTCAGAGTGATGTGTTTGATTGGCACACAGCCTCTGAGATCAATACTGCCCTGGACCATCCTGATGAACTAGACTCTCCAATCAGGTGAGAGTACACAGACCCTCTTGAGGTGAAGGTTGCCTAGACAACTTATACTTAAAATAGACAGTGATAGGCTATGAGAAATATAAACTGTTGATAGTGGAAAGTGACCAAGCACATTTTTGCAACATCTAACGTTTGATACTTAAGTACAATTCATTCAAGTTCAATTAAAAAATAATAATAATAATAAAGTTTCCATCTTCATCAGATTACATTTTTTAGATATAGGTGTTGTTTTGGAATCACAATTTGAAAGTATTTTTTTGTCTCTTTGCAGACCTCATAGAAAAAGATCACAACTTGAAATTGAACTTTTCGACTTTTTGTGAAATACCAGGCCACAAAGGTGTAACATTTGTGAAATGTCAGTGAATGATAGAAAGAATAGTCATGGGACAGCAGCCTGGCTGGTGAACACAGGAGATAAGAGCATTAAAAAACATCTCACCTGGAGAACATCCTGAACAGCATTACTTTTGGTTTCCATACTTCTGCTGAAAACACTGAATATAGCTTCAGACTGAGATTTCTTCTTCTTCTTCTTCTTCTTCTTCTTCTTCTTCTGTACAAAAGAGGATCATGCAGCATATCATACAAATGTGCATTTAATCAGTGCCATATGAATATAAATGAAACTCAAACATGCTCATCTATTGAACTTTTCACCCCGTGCACATGTGAAGTGACACAATGACTACTATTGCAATGCAGAATGTTGCCTTTAATTTGCAGGAATATTCAGCAATACAGAGTGAAAAGGTTAGTAAAAATTGGCTTCCAGTGAATCGTGATGCAGTTTGATAAATTCAAGGATTGGACACTGTTCTCTTCATCTGTGGGAAAAAAAAAAAAATAAAAAGATTCTTGTAGATCATTCTTGGGGTTAGGCACAGACGTCAAGGGACTTGAGTATGCCCTTCTATTCAACCCACGAGCTGAGTTGTGACCAGCTGTGGCACAAATGAGTTTGATCCTCCCTCTGCACTCTGCGAGTGGTCAGCACTCGCACAAGGGTGAAGTTTGCCTCAGGCGATTTCTCACAGAAAGCCCAACAGAAAGCCCATCCCTAATCCAAATTCTAACCTTAACCTCTTTTCCCGACAGAACGCCCGACAGAAAATGCTCGAGGCAAACTTCACCCAATACCTTAATACTCTCTTGCCGGTCAAGTCCAGTTTTAAGAATTCGGGGGCGGGTCTGGACAAGATAGCGGCTGAGGTCTTTGAGGTCTCTGCTTCTTTGTTTGGTCACTCCTAGTAGTGGACGTGGCCTTTGTAAAAAGATATGTTCTCATTTAAATTGTCCTTAGACAATTTGAATAAATGCAGCTTTAAATTTTGTATTACACCTGTTCTCAAAAACTGGTTTTGCTTAGTGCACAATTATAAAACTATTTGACATTGGAGAGTTCAGCACCCGTTGTTCTAGCTACGCTTTTCTAATTACCTACATTTTTTTGTGGTCTTGTAACTATTGATAATAAAAGGCAGCAGCTGCACTGATATCCTGCTCAACCTCATAACACTGAGTTGGAATGACATGAAGAAAGCCTAACATGCATGTCTTTGACAAGTGGTCATTGCACGTCGCTGTTAACATAATTAAAGCTGTCTGATCTATGGGCCATTACCCCCGACATTTGTCATTACGAACAGGAATCAGTTTGTTGGTGGGAATATTAAGGCATCTCCTGAAACTGAAACTAGATTCTGGTGATGAAAAAAATACATAAAAATAGATCTCTCTCTCTCTCTCTCTCTCTCTCTCTTTCTCTCTCTCTCTCTCTCTATGTTAAAAGGTGATTGGTAACAACCATCCTGGAGTCGGGTGTAGCACAATATAGTACAGTCTAATCCAGTAGCCGTGCAATAACCATGCAATAAAATACCAGGTCTGTGAAGCTCATAATGTTCAATTTTGTTGAGAGACAGATATGTTGACCCAACTGTTCAAGCTATTCAAATTATGACAACGTGCCAAACCAAATTCTCTCTTGCACAGTGTGTAATTGCTGATGCATTACCCTGTATGAAGTGCTTTAAGTTGAATAATTCCATATACCATTGGATAGTTAAAACTCTAATAATGCATCATGCAAGCTTGTCCTATGTTTTGCATGTGAAATCTTATTCTGCAAAGCATCTGGTAGTCACAGCTGTCAGATAAATGCAGTGCAATAAAAAATGCCATATCTCTGTCTGAAATGTAGTGGAGTAAAAGTAAAAAAAACCATCTCTCAAGTGTAGTACCTGAATAAATGTATATTTTCACTCCTGCCTTGAGTAATAAAATGGCTGGCACAGAAATTGTTTAATTAATTATTTTCACTGTCTTGCAGCTGCTTGCAGCATCTTCTTCTTTTACATTATGAGATTCTTTGATGTGAAGCTTGGAATGCATCTCCAGTTTTAATCTGAAAGGTAAAACACATATCATGTCCTTGTAATATATTCAAACTTCGGTGACACCCGTAGTTCAGGTGCCTGGTTTACCTTCTGTAATATGAGCCAGTGTGAATTAATCTGAGAATAAACAAAACAATTTTTTTGTTTGTTTTTTGTTTTTTGATTTTCTTATCTTGGCTCCGATTAAAGCAGAGGGATTGCCTTCTGTCTCTAGACATTTAGTTCCAAGTTTCATTTAGTTTTCTCCTAACAATGCCTCACTTTAGGTTCACAGATAAAACTGGACACCATCAAAGGGAGCAGTTACAATTCGACTTCTTTGTCACTGTCGGTGGTGATGGCTCTATTTATGATCAATCATTCATTTGAACAATTCTTGAAAGTGCATGAGTTGAATTGATTTATCAGTGGAATGGAACTGAAACTTCAAATCCGTTTGTATCTGAGGATGGGCTTCAGTTCTAAGTGAGCACAAAACAAGCATTTGAGACAAAGATAATTAGTACAAAACTGGCTGGCTATTCCAAATTACTTATTGTTGTGTATTGTTGTATTATTATTATTGTGTTATTGTTTTGTGATACCCAAACAGTAGACTACTCTATGGCTCATGCATGATGTTATATGATTTGCCCAGGTCGTTAAGTAGTTCATTTGCTAATGTATGGGTTAGTCGCTCAGTTACTGCATTGCCATCTTTTATGTGGACAGAACAAACAATTGAGTTTCTGTATCTCACTAAGGGAACACACTCCACTTTTGGGTCAAAAGACGGTACAAATGGCAGTAATTTGTTCCTTCATTTAGTTCAGTTCTGTTTGGGGAGTTGCCCAAGTGTTGATGGCTACAAAGGTGTAATTACAAAGGTGAATTAAATAAAGAGGTCCCTGATTCACGACCGCTGAAGCGCCTGTTTAAAGAATGAATCTTGAGCAGCCAGGGCTGTGCTTGCCAAACTCCATCCCTAACAATATTTAGTCAGTGTCACCACTAGGAGGCTGTACTTTGTTATTTGTGGAAAAAAAAGTCAGTAAGTCAGTGAGTGACACACCAGTCACAGCAGACCAATTAAAGGATTGGTCTTTCTGCCACTAGGTGTTATACTGCTGTCTCACATTGAGGGTTTTGCTCTTGTAGAAATTTCAACAGTTTTAAATCAGTTTCTTTGGGACAGTTTTATTTTTCTGCTGCTTCTCTTGTCTGACTGGAGAATATACATTTGTTGACATCTCAGTCAAGGTCTTTACAGTCCGTGTATACATTCATACAAATATAACCCTGGAGACAAAACTTACACAGATCACAAAATAGAGGAGATATTTTGTTTACAATAATTCTGAAAAAAAATATCCAAACGGTCACATTTGGGTTTCTATCGCGAACAGAATATGCTATTTACATAACCAATCTCAGAGGGAATGTTTGAGTAGCCATACAGAACATAAATGTGCTTGTAAACATTGTGCCAGAACAGAAAAGACACAGACAGATGCGAATGTCAGATCAGCTCGTCCAATAATTGACCACTACCAGTAACAATATAGTTGACCCGTCCCCTCTCCGTCCCAGCCCACCCCCACTCCCCCATGCTCAGCCCAGTGTGTGTGTGTGTGTGTGTGTGGTGCTCTGACAGAGGGCTGCCACCCCCACCGCCTCCCCCTGACACCATTCCATTTATCACTACAGGGTGATCCCTCAGTTTAAGTGAATGTGATGAAGATGGCTGCAGGCCCACTGTGGACACAGCAGGGCTCTCTAGGCTAAAGTGGCATTATCAATCACAGGCCTGTGGTCCAAACAGCCTTGTTGATATCTGACTGTGGAACAGAATCACTCCTACACGGCCTGACACAATAACAATAAAAATATCAAATATCCCTTGTGCAATAATGCACTCACGAACTTTATAAAACAGCATTTGCATGCACAGCACTTTAACACATAATATCTGAAAGTAGAGTTGGAGTGCAGAGACGACAGTATCAGAATTTCTCACACTGTTGTTCAGCATGCATTTTTGAAATGCCTGTTGTTTTAGCATGTCTTTTATAAATAGCTGGTATCCATTTTGCACTGATTTATCTTTGCCAAAGGCTTTCGGGTGGATCTGAAACTACAGCACGTCACTATTTGGTGTTGCCAGTCTGCTGGATTCAGATCTGAATGCAGAGCAGAGGTGATCAGGTCTTTGTCATTGAGTCTCCTATCTTGTCTGGCTTTGCTAATTCAATGCCATCTTTTAAATCACTCATTTCTATAAATTTTACCCAGTTGTAAAGAACAACAAATCAACATGTAGAAGGTTCTTTCTGCAAGGACGTAAAGTTTACAGTTCTGACAGAGCTGTATGAATTATGAATTAAACCGACTTTTATCCTTACAAAGTTGTTACACATCAGCGAAGATGATTGCAGCCTTGCGGTATGTAATTTACCAGCAGTCAAACATGTCAGCATAATTTTTGGCAACTTTCTGGCAGTGATAGTGGTTTCATGAATGTCTGAGGAATGTTTGAGCAAGTGATCATCGAGATAGGCCACAGAACACACACATTATACAAAATGCAAAACACACACAATGAAAAGTAGTTACAGGGCTTTTGCATACTTACCATTGTATAATTGCTCAGCCTTCTTTTATTAGGCAGCTACGATTACACACCTCATACATTTTCTTAACACTAGAACTATTTGGACAGTGACATGTTTTGGTTTTGTACTTATATTACATATGAAATGAGACAATGTGATATAGATGTTTTTGTGTGCATGCAGACTGTTTGACGGAGCAAGGCTAAGAACTCATATAGACTTCAAGTGTTTATGCTAAGCTAACACAAAATGCTACACATATGAACCGAACCACAGCAGTGAAAATAGTACCAAGCATCTTGTTTCAGGGTGAGTCTAAAAAATTGTATTTTGCCCAAAACGTTGGAGTACTCCTTTAACATGAATCACCATTTCTAACAGTTTGTTGTATGGGCTGTCAGTGAAATGCTTCATGCTGTTGGGGAGCGGTCTTGTTAATGATGCTGCCGGTGAGTCTTGGCATTCTTACACTCCTCTGAGCGTGACGCTATTCAGAGCATTGTAACCCAAATGGACTGAAAGCCCCAACTGTCAATGCAATCAATATGTTTATCTCTAACACAGCAGGCCTCACTATGCTGCTGTCACTTCTGCATTATTTTACCTGCAGTGTAGTATGATGACTCATCTCAGTAAATTAAAGCCTTTATTTCCATCCATATTTTTGCATTTTAAGTAAAAGTAAAAACTGTAAATCTCTGGAAGCCACAAATTCTTCAACATCTTGTTTAATCAAAAGGCTGGGAAGTCAAGGAAATGTCTACAATCTTTGTGCTTTTGCATGTACAGAGTGCCGAGAGGTGCTGTACACTTTTTTTCTTGATAATGTGCACCCACTTGGGATAATTATATTTAGGTGACCATGTTCGAGTGAAGTCTTATAGCAGACAAAGACCAGCAAAGTGGCGAATGTACCAAGATAGAAAATGCCTCTAATTCATAAAGCGCCCTATTTTAATTCCACAGTCACAACGACCAACGCAAAGCGCTGCATCTTAGCGCACGGTCAGTGAGGGCATATCCGAACTCGCTATTTTCATTCATCTGAGCGCAGCCTTGCCCACGCGCACTAAGCTTAAAAAGGCTCAACATAGCGGAATATAAATAGAGGGGTGTGGAGATGAATTATCAGCTTCATGGAATTCATTATGTCAGGGGAATAAATGAATAAATCAAGTAGACATGCATTTCATTAGTGATTTTTCGTTTTCTTAAAGTAATGAATGTAACTAATGCAATAAAGAAAATGCAATCCATGGGTACAACTCAATTCAGCCTCTCACTGCTGTACTCTTTGCAGTGGTTCCTTTGTAATGGATTTTAGACCTGGTCCATGGGGCTTTTGTCCCAATGATTTAATTTTTACAAAATACCGATTTGTTTTAGCGCTGCCTGTTACGGTTTTAGAGCACCCACGAAAATAGGGCCCAAAGTGTTTCTTAAAACCACAAAATGCACAACTGTGATATATTAATGAACACTAATATGAAGTTTAGCTTTTGGATTTATAATGTAAATTATACTTGAA
This sequence comes from Holocentrus rufus, assembly GCA_900302615.1. Lineage (NCBI taxonomy): Eukaryota > Metazoa > Chordata > Actinopteri > Holocentriformes > Holocentridae > Holocentrus > Holocentrus rufus. The sequence goes on from OMLF01030030.1 coordinate 138,210, forward strand.
AATCCCCCCTCCAATTGGTGTAGACCACTACAAGCTTCTTCCAATACATGGAGTCAGTGGCCGATTTCTTTCGTCTTTGGCGGCTGATTTCTTTTCATCTGACTGCAAGTAAGTTCAGATAGATAGATAGTTTATTCATACAAAGGGAAATTTAAGAATCACCATCATTCATCAATTTAGGTTCAGTAGGAGAACATAACGCATTCATGATATCTCCTCTCAGATTGCTATAAACTTTGGTGGGCACATTCATGCTACCCAGAAGATGAACCCTGTGAACTTTGGTGACCTCATGACCCTTCCTGTAGCACCACCCTCAGGCCAGAGGAGCATCAGCAGCAGAAGGGCCACACTAGTTTCAGCGTTTTCCAAAACCTATTGGAAGCGAATGTTTTTTTTCAGTTTGTGGGTCTCAAAAGAATCCATTAGAATCAACAAATAGCCAAAAGACTGCAGCAGAGAGTATTTTCAGTATTTCCCCATGATCTATCTGCAACTTTGCAGGTCTTCTTTTTCTTACTCCTTTTTGTAGCATAAAAAAAATTGCAAACAACACAAAATAGAATTGTTCATTCTGGGTAATTTCACTCCTCAATTCATCATTGGCATAGTATGACAGAACATCATTGGTGCATTTACATGTGCATGCTAATGTCTTTGATTCGGTTATAAAGAAAAAATGCTGACATTTCAATCCATGCAGGTACCCAAGTACAGTGCTACTGTTCCTGTCAATATACTGTTGATTTTATTGCGACTTCATCCTGGAAGAGAGAAAAACTTTTTGATATGTGAGAATGAAATATTTTCTGATATTTATATTTATGATCTTTATGTCCCCAACTTTGGTTAGATTAGAGCCTCATTTCACTAAATCTAAGGTATTATGCTTCTATTGAAAAATAGTGTTACATGCAGTAGACTTAGTAGTAGACCCATCTCCTCTCAGATCTTTTGCATGCAAAAACAGGAGTGCAGAACCTTTTACATGTAGATAGATGTCTGTTATTTTTAAGCTCTTGGTAAATGAGTTCACACAATGCTGATTAAGCCAATCACAGCCCAGTAAAGTTCTCTGCATTTTGTAGTATACTGGCGCACCGGGGGTGATGCAGCGTTTTACTGTATCTTAGTTCCAGAAGAGGGAGACAGAAATTATGCAGTGTGACCTTTTATGGGCTCTCTCGTAATCATTTTGCACATGAGGTGGAAAACATTAACATTAACATTCGTAACATTAACAAGCATATATGAGCTTTTATTTATTTATTTATTCTCTCACTTATTTATGCATATAAATTACACATTGTTAATCGTATGTAAAGCATTTTACACATTTTGGTCTCTAGTGCTCAGTGAATAGAATAAAAGTATTTCACAGTAGTTCTTCCAAAACTTTTTTTTTTTCTTTTTTTTTTTTAAGTTGAAGTCTAGGTGGGGATGATTCGGCACTCTCTGGGGCTTTTCAGCACACCCCTCAGTCACAGTTTCAGAACACAGTGAACCCACCAACACATCTATCCTGTATTTGCTGTCAGTACGAAACGGAGAGATTCATTGAACTTGAGGACATTGTCTTCAGAGAGCAGCACAAATCATACATGCCATACAGTTTCTGAGTCATCGGTATGATTCCAAACAAACTCAACAAAGAGGAAGATCTCAGTGGCAGAACTATTTCTAAAAAAATAATAATAATAATAACAACTATCTTCCGCTTCTGTCACTCTGCCAGGTTTGGGTCCATCCTCTTAGAACGCCGCTATGTTTCTCGTCTCATTAACAGCTGTTTAGCAGAGGGCGATGGGGGCCAGACAAAAACAGCTGCAGTGTGCGACTGTGGATGGAAGAAAACCCCGTCTCCTCGGGATCCCTCGGGACCTGCCATTTAATGAAACAGTGTCAGGGTCCAGTGAATGCAGCTGCCAGACGAGAGCTTCTCAGAAAAGCAGCCCGAGAAGCACAAAACTGTCACTCACTTATTACTACTTATTACACTCTGGAAGCAGAACTTTCTCGGGCTAATTTTGGTAGCAATGGAAATAAAATGAGCTAGATCAACAGTTGTAATGGGCCGAATGACAAGTGGAAAATTCATGGACAAGTTTTTTTAGCAGATGGAGTGAAAATGGATAGAAATACATAAGCCGCTACAGTCTATTCATAAATTTTGATGTGTGCTGCATTGCTCATCAGAGTCTTTGGAGACCATGATGAAGATGCAGTGACATTAAAACCTCAGTCTTATGGGCACCCAATAAGTTATATTTGGGGAGGCAAGTGTTTTCTTGTTATCAGTATATTGCATTGCTAAAAAGTCATCTTACTTGAGTAGAAAGCCATAAAATGCTTTGCACAGGGCATATTTCAATAGAACTATATGTTCTTGTTTCTGACTGGATGGAATTACAAAATTTTCCACTTATCTAGCATGCTGACATAAAATAATGGTAGTAAGACAGTCATAGGAAAATATTACCACCAAGTGATATCAAGTGCTCTCAAGAAACTTACAATTTGCTGCAGGGGCCAAGTGCAATAACAAATTGTGAATACTTTTATGTTACGCTATTGGAACCAACTGTTTGCAAGAGCAGAATTACAAGGTTCAGTGTGGCTAGAGAGCATTTCTGAGATACTGAGAATTAAACTTATGGTGTCACGAAATTCCCATAAAGGGAAATCTACCTTAGAAATGCACCAATCATGCTTTGAATATAAAATATCAAAATTCAGTGACAGAAATTAGAATATTAGAAATTAGAATAAACAACAGTAGAAGGCAGCAAAAAAGTGAAGCCAAACATGTAACAGCCAAGATCACACAAGATAAACACAGATGAACACTGGAACCTTTTTTAATTGTACACTGGCTGCGTTCACCATCTGCTTATTCAACTCCTGGCTTTACAGATGCTGGCTACCTCAGCTTCCGGCTAGATGCCATTTGAAGACAGACAGCTCATCAAGATGAATGAGTGGGGTTACCACATCACTGTGACCATCTGAGGGGGAGGGAGCTGAAAAGTGGCATATTGTGTTTATTTTTAATGCTTAAAATATAAAGGCTTTCAGTTGGCAGCATGCAGAGTGATGCACATTATGTCTGAAAGTCTAACAGAAATATCTAATTAGCTCTGCAGCATGCTGAGCTATACTAAATTATTCTCACCATCTCCCTTATTCTGTTGTATACAAAAAAAAAAAAATCTTGTCATCTGCAAAACACAGTTTATAGCTAATAATCCCACCCGTGTCTCCTGGGCAGTGTTGCAGCCATCTCACCAGCCTTTGGACACACTGTACCACACAATGAACTCCTTCCACACGGGCGAGCAGCTGATTGTCCCAGAATGAAAGGTTTATGGAGTCATTAGGAAGGTTTTCATATGTCTGTGCCACTTTTAATTACTTCACAGCTAATAGGCATGTGCACTGTGGAGGAGGTGGGAGGAGAACGAATGAGTCGTCCTTTAATTAATATCTGAAGTGGCCCCACCTGTTTCCAGATTGACCATCAAGAGGGCATTACAGTGCATTTGCCAGTGGTAGAGGATGAGGTTAAAATCTATGTTATGGGTTGTATCTGATAAGCCCTAACGAATTACCGTATTGCCTTGCCTGGTGAAACGGCTGCTGTTATTGTCATGATTGCATGTTTTGTTCTCAGCCAAATGAGCTAAAGTAGTATCATCCACTATGAGACCATAATATAAATGAGAATACAATACAACTCATGAAGAAACACAAAAAGGTCCCCATTCAGTGTGTAAATTATGACGAGCTTATCTGTGCAGCTTAATGAACTGCACACATAGCACAACATTCTGGAGGCCATTTTCAGCCAATTAACTAGGAATCAGCTCAGAACAGAGCAGAAAACAACCTGCTGCATAGGAGGAAAAAAAAACACAACACTGTCCCAAAACCGGGATAGATAACGGACCCCATTATTTACCTCCTCGTTAATATGCGGACATTGGTGTGATAGCATTTTCTTTGCCATTAAAGAAATTCCTCACATAGCTTGTGCTGGCATTACGGCTTGCTCCGACAGTGATGTTATTGTTATTTTCACTCTATTTCCACACTTGTGCTGAATCACCGGGCCATCTACCGCCATTTCCAACAGGGTTCTCTACAGTACGTTTACACGGATTAAAGAGTATCGCAGTCGTAGATTTCCATGATGGATCCGGAGCAGAGAATAGAAGCTGTTGTGGCAGAGTGCTCATAATAGAGATCGCCCACATCTCTCAGAACGTCCCAAAGGAGACGAATACAAAGTCACATGATGAGAACTTACGTTGTAGTTTCATTAGCAGCTGCTTGCCTTGTCTGTCTTGTATGAGTATACTCCAGGGGTTGCATCATTGAGTAGGAATGGTGTCAACATAAGCAGAGCATTGTCAGGAGAAGGGTGTTCAATTAAGAAAGCTTTATCGATATACCTTTGTACATCGCAATGTGCAAAGTGCTCCACATCTGGCTAGCAGGAATAGAGCAGAGGAATAGTGTCCTTCATTAGCAGAAATAACTGAGGCTGGTGAAACAGATGCATAATTGATTTGGAGATGGAAGGAAGGGAAGGAACCTTTTTTTTTTTTTCCTTGCCATTTCTGCTTTATTAGATAGGTACAGTGGGGAGAGATGGGAAAGACAAGAAAGAAAGGGAATGACATGCAGCAACATAGTATGTAAACAATATTATGTATGAACTATAAAGTATAATGCACAGAGAAATGGAGGAATGTGTATGTATGCGTATGTGATTGAACTGAACACAGAAGAAAAAGGGTGAGGAGGTCAGGGTTGAAGAAAACAATGTCTTGATATTTATTTTGTCATGACTGCTGTGGTTTGACAAGAATTTAAAATTCAGAGCAAAACAACAACATGAAAATAAAAATCTTTTTTCTCTTTTTTCATACAAAAATAACCTAAGCTAAAAGTTTAATATTCAATTTACTGAAAAACATCTCTGCATATGTGGGCTGTTGTGTGGGAAGGGTCAAAATACAAGCTGTTTGGCAGATTATGTACATGACAAATTTATTAACATCTTATCGGTTCGTAACAATGCATCAAGATATATTTTATGATTTTATGCTTTCTGCCAATAAGCAACACAGGAACAAATGGCCAGATTTTTTTAACAGATCTTGACCCAACGTTCTCTTCACAAACCGAGCGGGGGCCATAACATGACCAAATAGTTAGCTAAATAACCGCCCTGCTGAAATATAGTTGTTCAAAACTGATTTGTTGTGGTACGTTGTGGTTCTTCCCACACACGTTCCTCATGAGAACTCATTGTACATGTCTGCCACCTAGTTTCCTCTCTCCCCACCCACTCTCTTTCATGTCCATAGACTAAGATAAATAGCTTCTGCAAGTAATAAAAGTAGTGCAGTGAGTAGTGCACAGAACCGTTAACTATGAGTGTTGCAAGCTTAGTTCTGTTGTAGGCTGAATAAAAAAACTCAAAGAAGGAAACAGGAGGCTCAACAGGGTTAAAGAGTTCACCAAGAACGACAGGGAGAGCTTCTGTAGTTTAGACAGAAAAGTACCAGTTTTATGAAAGTATAAGCACATATACAACTTCAGTCTTTATAAATGTACATACACTCAGAAAACAAACGCGACACGTTTCAGCCACATGGGTCTTCCTCAGGCGGTCTAAACTAGAATGAAGTTGCTGCACCTAGATATAGAAGGAAAGGGGGAAAACAAGGTCAGAGGTGTGGCTACAAGAGTGGAATGATCAAAAATGAATGAAAAAAAAAGAATAAATGCATGAACATGAATATAACACCTCGACCAAATTCCATATATGCAATATGTATAATGTTTACACCAAACGATATAAAAATGATATGGAATAATAACAGGGTTGGGAGGTTTTTTGCAATGTGAGAAGGAGTTTATTATGTGCATGACTGATTTAGATGCATAAGTGAAATTTAAACACACAGCAGATTCATGCACCAGGACACTATCAGACTTCGACATGACGCCAAAACATGAATAAGGATGAGAGAACAGCACTTGATGAACTTGAAAGTGATAACTCTTTGGTTACCCGGGCGGTCCTGATAAGAGGGGGGGCGGTGGTGGTGGTGATGAATTTTGATGGCTATCAAACTGACTGATCCCAACAACTACAGGAAGCCAAGCCACAATCCTGGTCTGTGTATCATTAACAAGATAAAGTCTGCTGTTGATAATGCACTACGATCTGGTCACACCACAGAGTGACCACAGATTTCATGTATACAAGGCCTACAAGACTCCGGCGTTCTGTTTTACTTCCAAAAGTGCATAAAAGTATAACTTTAAGACTTGGACGCCCTATAGTCTCTGGTAATGACTCTCTGCTAGAACTTTATCCAACCTTTTGTGCAAAAACTTCCATCTGACATTCGTAACGCTGCTGATTTTTTGAGAAAGCTTGACTAGCAGGACATTGATCTATCACACTGTCTCCTGGCTACCATGGACACTGAGTCATTATATCCAGACATCCTACAGGCAGCCACAGACACCATCAGATGCACTTTAACGAACAGAACAGCAGAGTAACCCCCCCAATGATTTCATAGTGACATTAGCAGAAATATGTCTGCACAATGATATCGTTTTCATGTTTGGCCATGACTATTTCTGTTGCTATGGAAGCCCCTTCATAGCCAACCTGTATGTCGACATGTTTGAGGAGGAATTTCTACATAGCTCCACTGTCAACCGCTTCCTGCCTCATATCACCATCACTGATGAAATATTTTGCATCTGGAACGGCACTGCAGACACACTGGTTGAGTTCCACAGGCTACTGAACACATGGGACTCTTTTTTTGGACTCTGCTATCTACAAAGATAAAAAAAAACTTTCTGAACTCGACAAGAAAACAGACTTTACAGAAAGCCGACTGGCAGAAACGCACTTCTATTGGCGAGCAGCTTCCACCTTTCACCCCTGAAAGAAAACCTACTGATTAGTCAGTTAATGTGCTTACAGAGACTGTGCAGCAAAACCAGGGATTTCCAAACTCGATTTATGGAAAGAGGCCACAATAAAAGGATTGTGAGCCATGCATACAAACAGGCCCTCTGAGTCTGCTGTATGTTTCGATATCACTTCTGCATCTAAATCAGCCATATACATAATAAAATGCCCCTATTTACTCCTCTACATTGGAAAAACCTCTTGACCATTACGCATCCGAATCACAGAACACAAAAGTGCCATAAGACAGCGGGACATTAAGGCTCCTCTGGCTGAATAGTTTCTCCAAAATACATATATGTGATGATCTTTGTTTATGGGCCATTGAACTGGTCAACCAGCCTCCCAGTGGAGGTGCCTCATAAAGGATGCCCCCACAATGCAAAAGCAAGTTGGACACATCATTAAGATACAATGAAGTCCAAGGGACTGAATGAGGTGCAGGGCTTATCTTGTTTCTTGTGACTATACTGTATGATTGATGTTTGCTGCGGTGTAAATATTGTAACTATTGTACACATGTAATTGAGTCGCGGTGTTTCATTCACGTTCATGCATGCAGTTATTTTTTTTTTCTCCATGTGAGCCATCTTACTTCAGTATGTAAGAGATGTCGTTTATGATCAGCATCCATTTCCTCGCGTAGTTCTTCAAACAGGCAGGCGTTGAGAGCGTGTGATTTGATATATTGTACAACTTTGATCACATCAGTCAGTACACTGTGAAAGCTTGATGACAGCTTGCGGCGAAGCATTTTTCCGTGTATAAGTGAACTCCGGGGCCGCCTGTCTCACCTGAGCAGTGACGCCAGATGGTTGTCATCGGACTGCTGGTGCTAAGGGGGAGTTGGGGTGTGTGGGTCCGTGTGTGTGTGTGTCTGTGTGTGAGAGAGAGTGTGTCAGGGTGGGGGATACTGTTTGTTTTGTCACTTAACATCTTTGCAGCATGGTAGCCAGCACTGTACGGGCTGATACAAGGTTGCAACCTGTTCATTGAAAATCCTTTTGTTGGAGGGCCCCGTCTGGACGATCTTCAGCTCAAACCTTCCTGGGGGACGTGGACTCCCAATGGACCCTCTTCAAATCCTCCAGATTCTCCAAATTAAAACACCAAATTCTGTCATCATCCTCATGAATAAGGCCATCAGGAAAATTAGGCACTTGAAACAGTTGCTTCTTTTAATTCTTTTAATTCTTTTTCTTTTAATTTTGATGTGAACTGGAGGAAAAACTGCACAAATGTACGCTGCTGTAGTCTGTTAAAAAATAAATAAATGAATAAGATGGTTCAGCATGTTCGGCATGTGATAAGAAAAACTGATTTCTTTAAAACATATCCTCCAAGTCGTGAGATAACATGCACAAGTCTCTGAGTCACTGAAAGTAATTGTAATGCATAGTCTGTGTGTGCATAGATGGTAAATGCAAAGTCTGCTGATCCTGAAAGGTTGCCCTTTACAGAGCCATGTGTCAGTGCACCTATTCAACTTTGGTGTGATGCTCCCAGCAGTCCTGCATCACTGGCTTCCTGTTTCTAGGGACTTTTCTGAGGTGAAGACCTTCTCAGAAATTAATAGCAAGCAAACTCAGCCACAGATCAAGGCAGCAGGACGGTCCAGTGAGTGCCCCCCACTCCCCCGCCCCCCTCCTCTGATAGAGGCCTGTTCCAATCTGATCGAACTTTCTCTCAAATTTATAACTTCACCTCGATCGACCTAATCAATCTGGACTGCGGTCATATGAGGCAGAAGCTCATGCTCAGCAACTTTCCCATTAGGCGTTTTCATGTTCAGCAATGTTGTTTTTTCTCCGACGTCGAATTTTCCGAAAAACCTACTCCTGCAAACTCCGAGGTCACATATCCAATTTCTGCGAAACTTGACATGTAGCAGCTATAAACCTTGATGATAAATAATTATTGATTATGTGTGGCAGTGTGGGGTAGAATGTGGTGGTAGATATTTTTATTATTTAAAACTTTTAATCCATTTTAAACCTACTAATGTAAATACTTTATGGGCATGAACATTACTTTGTGCTTGTGCGTTCGTGCACACCTTCAGGTCCCCTCTTATCACCCTCGTATCACCAGATGTTAGACATTATTTTAGCATGATTTAAAGCATGACCAACAGGGGACCTCAAAAATGTCCCCTGTTAGCCGGGTGGTCCTCTGTTGGTGAATATGTAACGACGATGAGGTCCACTATTGGATAGGTAGGTGAGTGCACACACACACACACACACACACACACACACACACACACCCTTCCATGTACCTGAAACATTAAGGGCCAAGGACATGGCCAGTCAAAGTGATGGATTTTTCCCACTGATGTCTTTCTCTTCCTCGTTCAAATGCTTCGTCTGCAGCCTTAAAGACATGAAAAGACCCTGATGTAAGAGACGTTGCTGCTGCCTGTGATTAGTCCGTTGCCCAAAGGAGCCTGTGACATGTGACAAGACATGGATACAGATGTCTGTCACATACAGTTAAGAATTCTTGCATTTTCAACGTGGCGTTGGATTTCAAAGTGTTTGTCCTCAGTAGCCCCCCATCAGTTATACTGACAGCCGGTCTTCAAACACAGCTGGGTGTGTTTGATATCTGGCTCCTCGATTTCATTCTCAAGTATCCTCATTCGCCAGGCCAAATATCCTTCAAAGCCCGCTGAAGCAGCCCTGAGAAGCCTCTGTCAGAATTGTTTGCCATGCCAAGGTGTGATGAAGTGGACTGGGCTCCTCCTACGTCCTCGTATGTTGTCACTCACTGATGGCTTCATGTTGACTCACTAAGTCACTCCACCACAGGGAGTGTCAGATACACCTACACCCTCATAAAATGTGTCATTCATTCACATAACTCTCCTAAAGGCCGCCAATTCCCCCCCC
>OMLF01030031.1:1437-19911 GCA_900302615.1 Holocentrus rufus
GACCGTCAGCACGCACGGTCGACCGCTCTGCAGGCACAAGGGCATTGTGGGAGACGGGGAGGCGGCGGGAGGGGGGGGCGGGGGACGTGAAATGTGAGCGTGCGACTTTGAGGCCTGGGTGCACAAGCAGGTCAGCGCTCAGAGCTACAGGCTGAAAAAAGATACACTGAGCAGAGCCGCAGAGTCCCGACTGAACACACACATTCGCACACACACATACTGCAAGAAGGGGAGCGAGCAAAACAGAGAGACTCCAAAATATCCCAGAGGCACAAAGAAACCAAACAGCCGGCCCACAGCGTCTCAGCCTTATTAGCTGCGCTGATCTTGACACTGCCAGCTCCGATGCCTTTAAAGGACCAGCAGAGAAGGGCCGAGTCTGACTGATGAGGCGGACTAGATCTGTCACAGGCACAAACTAACCTTAGGCTGCAACCGAATTAGGAGAGACAAGATGGTGGTGGAAGGGCACGGTTCCCTGCTCTGGGCTGTCAGCAAGCACAAAATTAACAAAACAAGCTGGCCCGCTTGGCAGGAATATAACAACAGCCGCGACAACTTCCATTTGGCACAAGCGACCTACGTTTGACCGTATAGCTATTTGTTTCTCTGTGCTTTCTCTGTGTGTGTGCGTCTGTGTATGTGTGTGTCCAAGTGGGAATATATGACAGCGTTCAGCTCCAAAAAAAACACTACATACCCGTTTTGGAAAAGATTTGCTGTCTGAAATTCATGACTCAGTATTTCAAACCGACAAAACGAATCCACCGTCAATGAACTTCTTTAATAACCTGAGAGATATTATGATGTGAGTTTTCCAATGACGTCATTTTGTCAGAGTAGCTCTTCCTTTTTTCTTTTTTTTTCAAATGGCTCCAACGGTGGATATCTCATTTTGGAACAAACTGAAGAGGAAAACATTGATTTTTAAGGTATTTGGCCCGTTCCCTCTGGGGACTAGACGTCATTTTAATGATGTCATGCTTCAGCTCTAATATAGTCCTGGTTCTTTTTGGCTATGTACACCAAGCAATGAATAAATTATTACCTATATAAGTAATGCATACACAGCTGCACGTATCAAGCATATGCACCAGAGAAGTTCATATGTACAAGATAATGCTTTATGCTTTTTGTTGTATTTCACCTTTAAATCCTGTGTAGAGTTTTAGCCTAAACCTCAGCAACCATTTAGACGTCTTTTAAATGTTTAATCAAGGTAAAATTCAGTATGAAGTTCAGAGCACGGTCACCTTGGAGGCCAACCACAATCGTTTCTGCATCTCAGGTCGATAGCTCTGCCTGGTGTGCATGCTAATGCTTTAGCATACTGTATGCTAAGCACGGTGATTAGCATTAAACAGTATTAAATAAAAGCTTTTAGTAATCCAAAGTTGGTAATGGTCTTAACTTTTTAGAAGATAATCTCAATCTTCATCATTAGTTATGATGAATAAAGAGCGCCATGCTACCTTGACTCACTTCCTGTGCACAGTTACAATCAAAGTCTCGTGGGAAATAAGCTCTGCTGCTGAAAATGCATTATTTTTTTGTCGGTTTTGCCGTTTTCCTAAACAAGCTTGTAAGGTTTACATAGAATAATTGAATTATCCAACCATATACAGCTGCTGCAAGTTCCCTTTTTCCCACTTTTAAGATAGCACTAGCTATCGATTAGTACACATGCTGCATGCTAAAAGCCTTAGCATGCACACTAGAAGGATCTGCAAGAAATTATTTTGGTGCCAGTCCTTTCGTCATGTTTTAGATAAAGGCAACCAGTTAAGCAAAATCCCCCAAAGTCGGTGTAGTCTTTTAACTTGCAGGTTTACTTAAATGGACACTTGAGAATATTTGAGGAATGACTTTGCCGCAGCCGTGCTCTGTCTCTGCACTGACTAAGCCTTGGTAATTTGGGAAAAGGGGGGGGGTTGTTAGTTATGGCCACAGTGTGATGCCACTGCGTCTCCTTCTCCACTCTGTGTTTTACGAGAGGTCGTGACCCCGCGGGCCCTAGAAGAGAGGTGAGAGTTTACATTAGGAGGCTAGACGGGATTCCCAGGCCCGCTAAACATGCCTGAACCAGGGAAACGCTGCCTGGACATTTATCTGATGGAAAACAATGGGGCTCTCGTGTGTGTGTGTGTGTGTGTGTGTGTGGGTTTGTGTGAGAGACAGCAGGAGAAAGGGAAAAAAAGAGGGGGGGCTGTGAGAAAGCAAGTGATAAAGTCAAAATAGAAAGGGCGCAAACAACGGCACAGATAAGAAAAGGGTTGCTGCACATAAAGAAACTCAACAACACATCATGCTGACTTCCGCCCACACACACGCTGAGTAGAAAAAGGTTTCATAACAATAATGAGTGATAGCTGCTCACCTCACCCATATAATCACCTGAAAACACACACACTGCACTATTAAAACTTAGGTATCAGCTCCTGTGCTCACACACACACACACACACACACACAGTGGTCTAGGCATCTCCTCTTAAATCAGAGCTTCCTGGACGCAGCAGCCTATCATCACAACCGAAAAACACAACAACATCTACTTTGTGACCTCCGTGTGTCGGGCACAATCTGATGCAATGTCTGCAGAGGTTGGCATAACATTTATTTGGTAACAGCAGGTCCCAAAATCAGGATCCAGGGGTCCTTAATGGGGGTTTCGAGGGTTTTCCAGTTCAATTTCACGATCAATTCACTCTCTATTAGTTAGGTTAATGAGAAGATGACTATTCTGATTGCAGGTTTCACCACCTAGACAGTTATGCAATTCCATACTGAACTATTTCTGACTATAAAAATCATCTCCGTTGGGGTTTTTTAAGGACAAAATCTTACCAATGTGGTTGAATATAGATCTATCTGGAGATCACTGACAATATTTTTTTGGAAAACCTACAGGGTCTAACCCTAACAAAATTAGGTGTGGTAATCCTATAATGTATTTTACAAGGATTATTATACTGGAAACAGATAAACTACAAGTTCCTGGGGCACCAAAGGATTTAAACGCACCACAAGGACAACTAGGTCACTTTAAACTCACTGTTAGGCAACTGTGGGAATATGATGGTGATTTTTTGGCTAATGATGAATAGGTGAGCATGTCCAAGCCTGTAAAACAGTTGGAAACCACAAGTGATGGCGTCAACACAAGGCCAGTTTCTCCTGAATTTTCTCCAAATGTCACAGCAAGTCTGGTCGAGTTTCGCGCTGGTGAAGCGTTTGCTTTTAGGTTCTCATGTTGCATCTTTCTTTTTTATCGCAGCACCAGATCCTCTTTCAGACAGCTATATATGGTTTCACTTTTCGCTGCTTTAGCCAGGTTCTTCAACTATTTCACGTCCTCATGTGTCATGGGCTTTAAAGCATTACAACCCTTAATGTGTGTGTGTGTGTGTGTGTGTGTGTGTGTGTGTGTGTGCGTGCGTGCGCCACTGGACCTGTTTGCTTTAACTGTTTCACTTCACCTGTGCTATTCTTTACCAAGAATCACCATAGGAATATCTCGTCATATTTAGAGGGATACTATACAGATATCACAGGAATATTATAGGGAACATTCTGGTGATTCCATTGAATATTTAAATAGATATATAAAGCACTGCAAGGTCATGATAAACTAAACTACCGAGCACCACAAACACGTTTAAAGTCCAATGTGAAAAAATATATAGGATTATTATAGATTGTGGCTAACCACTATACGATACAGTTTGGATTACAGCAAAGACAAAGCCCAGAACGCATTTCCCACCTTACAGTAAATCTGTTGTGGGTCAATAAAGAGTCAACGCTCTCTTCAGGTCGTGTGCAGGCGGTGCGCTCCTTTGCGCGTCTGAACGCAGAGCTCTTTGATTTTGGCGCACAGAGGCTCCACTGTGCAGCGCAGAAACCAGGGGCGTGAATTCATGCAGCGCTGATGTATGGCAAAGTCCGTGCGTTTAATGTCATTTGACACCAAAAACTCCCAATACGCATGACTGACAAGATATTCTTTGTTCAGTGGGGTAAATTAGTAGCTGTGGGTAACCGGACGCGCACAGATCAGAGGGAACATCGGCGCTGAACGGAGCTCAGATGGGATTTATTCAGATTTATTTGGCTATTCTCTATCTATTCATGTTTGATCTCTCCTCTCCAGTCCGATTATAAGACCTCCAAGATTACAATTGGTTTACTTAGTGATCCAAGGTATAAAGTGTCCATCATTTCTCACTGACGCCCATACACGGATTCCCAGCCACGTTTCGGAAACAAAAAGCCGCCCGGCTACCATCTCTGCCACTTGTCAGATGAAGGGAAGACAGAAAGCAGCCCTCACACATCCAAATCACACCCAAACGCACCGCACATTTCCACGGAGATCCGCTCAGCAGCGTTGGACCCAAAGCGCAACAAGACAATCAATTGTGTTTCAGCCGCGCTCTTGTAACGTGGCCAATGGTGGGTTAATTCAAGACACAGTGTACTGTTGCTGGCAACACCGGGATGAATTACACGTTCAAATGAGACCTATCAATTATTCATCTGCTGCATTATTGTACAGCTTGAACAAATCGATGTGTCAACATGCCAGGAGGCAGCCAGACAGGATGCCATACATCAATACCACACTCCCACACATACACACATACGGAGATACACACACACATACGAGAAAGAACAGAGGGAGAGAGATCCTACCTGGTTGGAACATACTTTGGAAATAAAAGATGACCAGAATAAAAGATCCCAAACAAGTGGCAAATACCATCCGGCATATCCTGCTCATCCTCATCAGTTCGGCCAGAGTCTGTTTCATGGCGGGAGGAAGAACTGAAGGCTGCTGCTTGTTTTATGGGAATGAAGGGCCGGTTTGTTGGGAGCTCCGGGGCTCTGGTGGTACTGATGAGGATTGTCCGCCGGTCAATGAGCTGAATGCATCCAGCCCGGACTGTACCACTGGCGGGATGCAGGAGGGGCGGACACCCCTCTCTGAGGAAATGAGCGCACCCAGCTGTGCGCTTCTGCCAGAGCGTCACTTTAAAACCTGTTGTAGTCCGTTCACCTTACGTGAAATAACTAGGGTAGAGCTGTAATAATTTTTAGGATACAATTATCACAGTAACACTATTCCTATAATATAGATGCCACATTTCAATAGATAGATATCTCATTTTAATGATTCGGTATTATATGGCATTTATAGGCGAGGCAAATTTATTTGTATTGCACATATGATACACAAAGGAAATTCAAAATACTTTTCACAAGGCATGGGAGACATTTAATTAAAAATAGAGAGCAACAAAGGGTTTAAAAAAAAGAAAACTTAAAAAATAAATATAAAAATAAAACAAAAGGTAGAGAACATGCAAATCTTTAGACTGGATTTAGAAGTAATTATTAGTTATTATGATTATCATTAGTAGTAGAACTGGTAGCAGAAGTAGTTCTAGTAGAAACAGTAATAGTACTAGTAGTTGTGATAGTGGTAATAGTAGTACTAGTAATAGTAGTAGCAATAGTAATAACAGTAGTAGTATAGCAGTATTACAATCCATATTATAAGAACGCATTGCTTGAATCAATACTCTCTCACTTTTATTTTTATTTCTTTCCAAAATGACAAATTGCAGGGAGAATTCCTCCACAAGCCAATTAGCCGTACAGCTACAGCATCACCTAGTGGTGGAAGAGCAAACATGTGCAATAAGGGTCAAGATGCCTGGAAAGCCCTGCACCCCAAAAACTGTCCAAGGCGAGCAGGCAGTGATAGATAGACCTGTATGTAGCATCTTAACCTTGTACGGGTTCCCCGACAAAGTCATAGACGCAGCTTTGCTTTGATCAAATTACACTCTAATTGCATTTGCAGGCAGATGCCAAAAAAGAAAGTCCCGTGTACTTTTTTCTAATTAGGATATCTGTCTTGCTTACAGAGGCCGGTCTGTCAGAGGGAGAATCAGAAGGTGGTCTGGAGGATAACCTCTGTGAATTTGCATCTAATTGTTCTGCATCAGTGTTCAACAGCCATCAGCACAATGCACAGCAATGGCCGCATTAACAGGGAATGGATGGGAACCTCTGGACTCGTGACAAGCCTGAACGCATGAAGAGAATTAAAATGATGCCCTTGCACGGGGCACACCCGTGTCGTAGGCCTGCATGCACTCGCAGATGTACTTTTTTATTCAAATTCAGGCTGCAGAGCTGAGGTGGCAGGGAAAGCTTGGGGGTCAGTGCCGCGCTTGAAAGAAATATCTGCACCCCAGCCTCTGCATTCATTTGTATGAGACACTTCACTTAATGATCTGTATGAATATTCAACAGTGGTTTTAAGACAGTGGCTATGCCTGGCAGCGCTGAATCTGAGAAAGAATATAAAAAAGGCGGAGAGCAAGGGAGGGAATCAGGAGTTGTGGCCTAATGTCTCAATAAAGACACCATATGCATCAATTAAGGCAAGAGCATTTGCCGATAAACACTATTAATTTGAGTAATTCCATAATCCCCATCTAGTTCATTACATGAAATTAAGGCACTAAAATCCCACAGGCTCACGCCATAGCAGCAGGAACATGAACTATAAGTCTAAGCTGTTACTTCATGTAAATGCATCAAATCCCAGCGTCTTATCACTCTGCAGCAGCCTTTTAAAAACTCAGCTATATGAAAGCTTACAGAGCATTTCAAAGGCAACACCTTAGGGAGCTTCTTATCTTTCTTTAAAGCAGAGAGCGGTAAAAATGCATTAATGATATGTTTCAAAGTTACGCTCAAAGCAAATTGTTAATAATGAAAAAATGCAAAATGTGAAGGAAAAAAAAATTAAAAAGCAGTGCAGAAATAAACACACAAAACAGGGAGTGTGTCAGCAGCAGAGCATCAGTCCCTGCCCGCCTGTCCGTCAGGCTTCAGGCAAAGACGTCATTCGATGGTCGGTGGCCATCCTGCCGCCTGTCGCTCCTCAAGGTTTTCGTCGCAAGAGTCACCCTGCTGTCTTAACCGCTGACGTAAGCCGCAGTGATTGACAGCAGGAAACTAACTTCAGCAGCCTCCTCTCTGCATCAGGGCCTCAGACATGCGCTGGGTCCAAGTCAGTGTGGTCAGCACCTTGGGAACAGAAAAACAAACCATCATCAGCGAGACCCGCATTGGTTAGAACTGCATTGGTTTGAGACTGTGAGGAAAAATGACTTCAGAGTTTATCTTCTGCCATATGAAAACTATTAGCAGATTAAGTGAGTAAGTGAAATAGCCCTTATAGGCATCTGTTGATATGGAATCCAAACCCAAATCGTGCTTGTTGACCTTTAAAAAACAAATAACAATACAGGGCGGTGATTACAGCATTTTCATTCCCTATTAACAACCTGTCTATGCAATCAAGCAGTGCATCTATCCATCTAACTGAAAGCCATTACGGCTGCAAGTCCTTTCCCAGCTAACATACCAAAAACTTAAACCAATCAATGACTTCCATTTAACACTCTATTGAACCCTCTATTAATTAAGTCTGAATCAAGTTTGGCAAATGTCGAGGGAATTAACCCGCTCGCGCCCAGCAGGGTCAATCACAGCGGAGGCGGACTGCATGGGATGGGGATTATTAAATATTGTCCATGAATAATTCAGATAGGCAGCAATAGGGGCAGGAAACTCATTAGAAACTACTGCTCTGGCATTGACCCCAGACAGCGGAGCTTTTTGAAGGGCTGAAGATGTGACGGTTAATATCTAAAAACCGAGCTCTCAGCACAGTGCAGAGCGTGGCAGGACATCAAGGAGGTGACAGCGAATTAACAGAGATGCAGGGGGAAAAAATCAATATGTGTCAAACGCAGCAGGCGGACATTTTTTTTTTTTTTGCCATAATGCCCAAAGCGTGGCAGCTGTTTCTAAGAGGCAGAGTGGAAACTGGGACGCTGACCTCGGCTGACGCTGGGTGGATGCCCACGGTGGAATCCAGTTGCCGTTTGGTGAGGCCACATTTCATGGCTGCAGCAAAGCCTTGGATGATATCGCCAGCGTTGGGTCCCGTGACATGGAGGCCGACCACCCGCTCCTGTTGAGAAACAGTATGAAGCAGGATTTGAGCAGGCAAGTTACTCAAAGTCGAGGCCTAATTCATAAATCCTCAAGTCCAAGTCTGACACAAGTCACCAAGATCATGTCTAAGTCCAATACGTGTCCTTAATACTCAAGTCCAAGTCCGCATCACCAAGGTTATGTCTGAGTCGAGTTAAATCCCTAGTACAAAGTTTGCATCACCAAGGTCATGTTCAAGTTGAGTCTGAAGTCCTCAGTGTTTAAGCCCAAGTCTGAGTCACCCAAGTCCTGAATGTTCAAGTCCAAGTCTGAGTCACCAAGGACATGTCCAAGTCCCAAGTCTTGAATGTTCAAGTCCAAGTCACCAAGATCATGTCCAAGTCCCAAGTCCTGAATGTTCAAGTCCAAGTCGGAGTCACCGAGGTCATTTCCGAGTCCCAAGTCTCGAATGTTTAAGTCCAACTCACTAATGTCATGTCTAATTCACAAGCCCTCAATGTCCTCAAAGTTCAAGTCACCAGTTTTCTGTCCCTAGTCCTTTATGAGTCCTTGAAGCTAAAGTAGACCTGTAGACAAATCCACATATTTTACATTAAAACCTAGTTTATTTGTCAAAATTGTTTAAGTCTTTGACATTCTGAGGGCCTCTGAAATCAATGTATACTAAGAATGAACATGCACATTTGAAAATGATAAAGTCAAAGCTGGTGTATTTTAATAGTGTGTGGTGAGTCTAAGTCCAGCCCGTCTCTTTGAATTGAATTGTACAACACTCGTAAGAGGACCAAGGATATCCTGCACTCCTGGAGAGTCATAAAATCCTACAAAAATGTCTGCAGTGTCAATTTCTGATGCTGCCAACTCATTTGAGGATGTCGGTTGGCTGAATTTCATAGGTAGATTCCCCAATTTGAATCATTATGACTAAATATCCCAAAGGAAAAGCAACATTAATTTTATATTTGATGTGTTAGATATCGCGTTTTTGAAACGACAGGCAGGAGGGGGGGGCATCAATTTGTGTAGGCCTGTCTTTAGCAGTGCAGACGCCCCATTAGATGCCAACCAGTGGATATGATTGGATTCTGCCAGGCGCTATTAGGCTGAATTACTAAAATATAATGCAAAATGTAGACGAGAGAAAGAAGCAATACAGACATAGATGGGCACTTTGGGAGAAACCAGTAAAAACAGGCTAATTTTCTAAAATGCAATGCAAAATGTAGATGCACACCAACAGAAACAGGATGGAAGCATCTATCCAGGAGTTGCAGAGATATGAATGTGCATGTATATAAAAAATAAACATCTCAAGAGATAAAGTCCAACTGTTGCTTACATTGTCAGGAATGTGACAGATGACTTTAACATAGCAAGAGTTTTTATTCCTGGCGGGGATAGTCCATTCCAGTGGCCAGTAATTATTGTGATACACCTGCACAAAGGGCAGACAATGTGATTTCATTCAGCAAGACAAATAAATCTAATTTATAAGAGTAGATATGCTTGTGTGTGTATGAGGGGAAAAGAGTGTGTGTACCTCTATATTGTCCTGTCCAAATGTTATATTGGCTCTCTCCTCAGTCAGACCGCAGGCAGCATATTCCAGTGGTGTGAACACAACAGTGGGGATGTTGGTGTAATCACACTGCAAACACATGGTTAAAAATTATATCAAGGCAATTCAATTCAAACTTTATTGTCTCTTATGGCACATTTGGCTCGTACAGTGGGGTTCAAGTTAGAAACACAATAAAAATCTGTAATAAAAACGCAACGACCTCAATAAAAATGCAGAACATTAAAATGCAGCACAAAACACAACACAAAAACACAATAAAACCACAATAAGAGATAGGGTAGGTCCCAGGGTAAAATAACTGAAATATAAAAAAGCACAACATAACATAAATCATACAAACAAAACCTCAAGACCAGGGAGTGAGTGTATCTCAATATAATCAATAAAAGGATATCTGCAGGTTTCAGTTAAGTGCTTTTAAGGTTGTTTTAGAGTTTGAACTGAGATATCTCAGCTTTTAAAGTCATGCATTTTCTGTACAAATCAGTGTTGTTACGTTTTTTAAATTGTAATCAAGGAAACAGCAATTATATTTTGTTTTTCCACTATAAATTGACAGTTTGTTGACCTCCCCTCAGATTTGAATTTAAGACCAAGTGAGAAGCTATTATAATAAAAAACAAACCTTGAAATAACTATTTCCTATTTCCTGCTGAGCATGTTTAATAAAACCTCTGACATTTAAATGGATAAGATGAGAAAAAGCACACCAGGAAATTAAGAAGGGGAGGGAATTGTTGAGGGACAAGACACCCAGTTGTGTTTCACAAATTAGGCATAATTACAAACAAAGTTATTTGCATATTGCACTACTAACCCTGTTCTGTATTAATCTTAGAGTGAATATGCAGTGCAAAGAAACCTGTCAATGCATGGTGAAAAAATAAAACACCTGACACCTGTATTTATATGAAATAAGGACTTTTATTACAGGGTTTCCAATCAGTGCCAAATGTAGAATTCCCTGACTTTTCCATGACTTTCCCTGACTAAAATGCTTAATTTCCATAACTTAGACAAGTTTATTTTTTCTTTGACCAAAATCTCATACACTTCAGATTCAGAGGTCTTATTAAAGTTTATTTCTTTGGTTTATTCTGCAGGGGAAATAAACACAATGTGAACAGAATGGAAAAGGGAAAAAAATATCGAATTCCCTGACTTTCCCTGACCCATGGGAACCTGTTATGAATTTCTCCGACTTCTTAAGGACCTGAATAATCAATATTATCAACACACACTTATTATCAGATAGAACCAGTGTTGATTTCACTGCTGATATGCGTACCGTGGTGTCGTCTCCTGTGCAGAGTCGACGAGCCAGCAGCGTCCCAGCATGCATTGAGAGGCCCGTGGTGTTGGGACGCCCGTGCTGCACCGACCCAACTGCATAAACATGATCCACACTGGTCTGATCCCTCTCATTCACCAGGATCTTGCCAGTGCTGCATACACATACACACACACACACACACACATATGCAGCACATTTATGATTTACAGCTGACACACGCACAATGTGACATCTGAAGTGAATACAAGGAAACAGGAATTGATAAACATACTCTGGGCTGCATTTGACTCCGACACGCTCAAGGCCGATGTCGCTGGTGGAGGCCTTCCTCCCAACGGCAAGCAGGACCTGCACACACACACACACACACACGCACACAAATGCACAAAAGACACAGTTAACGAACATGATGTGAAATACATATAAGAACAAAGATAAACTACAGAGTGACCGCCTACTGTATCAAACTCTTCCTGTTTTGTTTTGCCCTCCTTGGAGACGAAGGTCACTCTGAGCTTCCCAGAGGAAACCAGCTGTGGTGTCGCTTCAGAAACACCTGATGAATGACAAAAATAAACAGCAATATATAAGAAATACCAACGTGTCATCAGTGGATCAGTGGTAAGACATTTGATCAAGAGGATAAGTTTTGGAAATCAAAGCTTGGGTTACATATTTACACTTTTAAACAAAAATCTCTATTACAAGAAGTCATTTAGTCTCATAAATCTGTTGAAACAAGGCAGAAAAAGGCAGATCAGCCCACTAGGATCAAGAAAATGACACTTTATTTGAGAAAATTCTGGAAACAAGTTCACAAGCATTGGAAACAAGTGGGATTATCTCATCCCACTGGCAGATTTTATTTTTTTTACCTTGTTTGAAATAAGATTTTAAGACTCAGTGTGAGCTTTAAATCCATCATCATCATTTTTTTAATCTTTTAAGCACTTGCATCAGGCTACTTTTGAAATGGGATAATCAGTTTTGACCATAATCCGGATAATAAATTCTAACAGTTACCTGAGACGATATCCTCGCTGCTGGCTTCAACCTGCTCCACCTAACACACACACACACACACACACACAGAAAACAATGAAGCGTACAAGACGTTCAACGCTGCCTCCTAGCTCTCGTCTCCCTCAGTACCTTGCTGAGCGAGTGCTCACACATCAGGTCGAACTCGTGGACCAGCATGTGGTTTTCTATCGCCTCAGCCATTCTCTGATCGAACCCGGGCAGAACCCCCTCAGGCTGCAGCAGGACGGTGACCTGCAGGCCGAGGCCGGACAGGAAGCCGGCACACTCCAACCCCTCCGCCGTCCCGCCTACGACCAGAGTCCGACCAGGAGAGCGGGGCAGACAGAACAGGTCTTCACTGTGAGGGGAGGGAGAGGAGAAGGGAAAGGGGTTTTGTGATTAAAAAGGGATCTAGACAGAGCAGGGTCGCAGACTGAGCAGAGAGACCGGATTCAAGCCTCTTTGACAGCAAGCATCCGCCTTGATGAAGTGTCCTTGAGCAAAGAAAAGACGGTTTCTCCTTCCTGGATCAGGACAGGATCATCATATCCGGCGGTTGAATTGATTAAACTGTGTTCCACTTGGTGTCAAGGTTTCTGTTTGTGAGACTGAGCCTTTTTTTTTCTTTTTTGAGACAATAACAAAGCTGAAGGGGAGACAGATTAAGTTCATCAAATCTGCCATTTCACCAGCCAAAAGCATTATGACAGGATGTTTGTTGATTAATCAATAAGTCAGAAAGAAAGAACATTACTCCACTATAATTGATGAATCGTGTTAGTCATTTATCAAGCAGTTTGGGGTTGATTTGGGTGCTGGTCAGACAAAAGGAAGTAATTTGAAGACATCACTTCCTTTTTTTTCTGTCTTAGTTAAATATCATAATACTATTGGACCTGGTCAGGCAGTGTTCTCTGTCTCCTGGGATGCCCAGATACTGAGGTCTGTCTCCTGTGGCGATGACCACGGTTTCTGCTGAGAGAGTTGACTTCCTCCCATTGATGTCTGTCGCCTGATTGGACAAGACCAGAAGGATTATTACAATACTGAAACAGCTACAATTACATCTCTACATCATCCCGGAGGATGAAGGCTTAGCATGGAATATCTGCTTACAAAAGAGATGGAACAAGAGAAGGAGAGACTGTAATATTATCGCTTTCTTCTGCAGATTGGAGTTTTAATTATGCGAATGTTTCAAAACCAGTGACAGAGCTACTCTGGAGGTAGAAATAATCTCACTTATTGAGTTAAACCTCAGTAGGTGGGACAGAAGAACCCCACATTTTGGATTAACCCCATAAACTCTGATTTTCCCTTCAAAGTTTGTAAAAAAATTGTAACAAACATTGTGACATTGTTGCAAACGTGCAACAATCACATCCATATTGTTTTATGTACTGTACACTGAGTTTATGGCTGCAGCATTACATCAAATAGAAAATATCTACATGTCTTGTGCATCATTTTACACACATTTCTCTGGAATTCAGCAGGACAGATTTGGGATCTTTGGAAACTTCGGGATCTCCATTAGAATTTCATCGTGTCCCGTTCTGTGACAGACCCTTGTTTGTGACGGTGCGTCTGAATCAATATCCAACTTCTCCGCCACATACTGACTTGTTTACCTCCACGGTGTGCGGCGCCACCATCTCTCCACAGGCATTCAGGTAAAAGAGTCCACAGTCCCTCATTTCCCTCTTCAGCTCCGAGCTGAAAGACGTCGCCTGCTGCTGCACGGCCGCCACCAGCTCACTCCAACCATGAGACACTGAGATAGAGAGGGAAATATGTGACGCAAGTATGGCCTATATACTGTGTAATAAATAATATATGTAGATGTAGATGCATAAGAAGATTGTGAGAGATACTGATGAATAAAGTGTAAATTAACCCATAGGCTGTTTATGTGATTTATCCCTGCTCTTTTTTCCATATTTCTTATCCAATTATGTTGATTTTTGCATGCAGAGCTTAAAAATGGTGAAAAATGTTATTTTGCCTGAAATACGTGTTCCTGATGTAGATTTGGTCCTCTGAAAAGCTAAATGAGTCAGAGTTCATGGTGTGAAGTCCATGACTGCAGCTCATGAATACTTTGATTGTTAATTAATCGTGATTCTTTTTTTCAGTTAATCATTTAGTCCATTAAGTCTCATAAATAATGCCAAAGTCTCATGGGAGGCGAAACTGATGTCTTCAGCATGATTTTGACATCTTAGTGATTTTAATGAAGTTGGAATCAGACATTGGTTGGTATTTTCATTTGATAAATGACAGCAATTAGTTGATTATCAAGATTATCGTTGATTCATTTTCTTTTTCTTTGTAAAAACCATTGAAGTAACTATGATTATATTCATGATATTTTTGCCGTCATTATTCTGTTCTTTTCATGTGCAATTTTCTAAAAGTTTTATTTTATTTTTATTTATTTATGTTGTATTTTTTTCTGGAGTTCTTCCTGGAGTCAGTTGTTCTTATTTTTTGTTCTTTTTTTTCATAAGTGCAAAATCAAGAAACTAAATTTTGACACTAATTTAGTCCCATACTGTATTTCTTTTTATAATATTAGACAAAAGACACCAAACTCTGTAAATTACCGGCCTCTTTCAGCCTCCAGCCGTACGTCTTAGAATCTTCAATCGATTTTCCCAGGATACAAGCCTGGTGTAAAAGTTTCCTGATCCGGTCTGTATGAACACTGGAACCTCCAAGAACTGCAGGAGAAGAAGAGAAGAGAAGAGAAGAGAAGAAGAGATGGAGAAGCATTATTCATAACCACCATGAAAACTTCTGACTTTGAGAATTTAATACTCACCCGACTTGGTGCCTTTAGCAGTCGGAGTTGCGAGGTCAAGGATCAGCACCTTTTTTCTGAACCCGGCGGCCTCCTGCGGGGAAAAACAGAGCGAGACGGACAGAGAGACGCAGACAGGAGGAAAATTAAATATTTAAAAGGGTTAAAGCATTCGTCCCTCTCTGAAAAAAAAAAAAAAAACCCAAATCCTGCCCCTTCATCTCATTTCCACTTTCCTCTAGAGTTCCTCACAGATCATCCCATTACCATAAAGTCCATTAAAATGATAATTATCACGGCTATGCTTTCGGCACAGTGTGCGTTCATTGACCAGATTAGCAGTAATTATGAGGTTGAGTCAGTGGATTGTCCTCCAACCGCTGGGATTAAACCAGGATTTACAGCTGGCTGCACGGAGAGATGAACTAGGACCTCCAGAAAGTACAAATCCAAATATATGAGGAGTTCTGTTCCAAACGGAGGTTACAGATTGTTCTCAGAAAATATCTAAAGTCCCTGCTTGACAAAATTATGACACTTTTACCTGTTAAATCCTCTGTATTTTAGAGATAATGAACAATGAACTTCAGGTCATGATATTTCTTTTGCACCAATGTTTGAGATGCATGAGGTGAATCCAGGTGAAAGCTATTATCCCTTATTGATTTCCATGATCAAATCCATTCTAATCACAGAGGAGATAGATGGGCGAGTTGAGCTTTGAGGCAGCTGAGGTTGGATTGTGCAAAAGGGACTGCAAAGTGAAAGATGTCCCTCATATTTTGCATATTCAGTGCATATCAAAGCACAGAAATATGCAGGTTTATGCTGTCTTTAGATGTAAGGTTCACTTAACAGGGTCTCTCTAGATTAAAGCTGAATGCAATGCAAATGCAATGAAAAAAAATGCAGGAATGGAGCCTTAAACCGAAGGAGAAACTGGTTTGAGAGGTCGCAGAGTTACACACTTCATGACGGATTATAGAGCTGAGTAAAAATTGAGCTGACCTTGGCCACAGCTAGGCCTCCTGAACTGCCTCCGATAACCAGCAGGTCGTAGTCGTAGGTTCTGGAGGGCAGTCGAGGGCCCGTCAGTGGATCCATGATTCACTGCTCAGCTGGGACGCCAAAACGCTGCTGTCTCTGGGCTGGAAGGACACACACACACACACACATACATACACACACACAAATAGAGCAAACACAGGATGGACTTTGGCCACTCTGCCGTCTCTGTCTAAAAAGTGACGAGGACATGACAGATAAGGGCTTTTGAATACCAGTGCCAATAATTTTGACTGACGCTGATGCTACTTTCTGACAATGCTCAGTATCTTCAAAATTTGATGTCTTCCATGCCCACATATTTGAAAAAAAGACAACAATTCAGTGTTTCCCTCAGAATTATACTCTTAGCAGTGCAGAAGAGACTCTGAATCAGCAATCAGACCATGAAACACTAAGATTTTCCTCTGAAATCCACTGAAACACAAAAATTTCTGTTTACCCAATCAAATTTAGAAATATATGGAAATAAATAAATAGAAAATCACGACATCCATGAACAGTCATGGCATCTGAAGAGGACGACCTGTTTTATTTTGCTAATGACATTTTTATTGTTCATGTCATGGTTGCAGGGCGACACCTTGTGGAGAAACTTTTGAACAGCTGATCACACTGTCCAGAGATTTATGCGCAGCAGCTGCTTCCAGGTACTAAACTAAACGAGTTGTTTTCGCACCAGACTTCAAGCATACTCCTATATAATGACACAGGAAATAAACCAAATCATAATGTGAGAAAATTCAACATTGCAAATACTGTAGATTTTACAGTAAATTGTAAAATGCACGCACCTGTAGTTGGCAGGATAAACTTCCCAGCTGAGCATATTACTTCTTTTCTCAGGGAGGACTGAGGTGAAAAGTAAACATTTCTCTGAGCTGCTCTCTGTCTGCACGTTTCATGAAAAGGTTGCACAATGCAGAAACCCAAACACATTCACTGGTGGAGGTGGGGAAGGGATTAAATACATAGAAAAGTATAGTGCGCATGCGCAGCGTTACTTTCAGTTTGGTCAGTGACGTCTCTGGCAGTGGTGCCAATTTAGCCATTTTGTCGCTAGATTTAGCAACTTTTCAGACTACCCTGGCTACTTTTTCCCCCTCAAAAGCGTCTAGCAACAAATTTAGCAACTTTTAAAATCCATTTGGACCTTTAAGCAACTTTTGAGTGACTGAAATGTGAGTGTGTCAAGTGAGTCAAATGCTAAAAAGCTAGCATTTTCCCTCTAAATGGCACAAAACATCATAGAAATGTGCTGTGTTTTTATTACTTTATATCACTTTTACAAATAACTACTTTTTACAAAAACCTAACAAATTTCAAATCATATTTTTGGCCGAGATGGAGCAGGGAGGAGGAAAGATGAACAGAAGAACCACCTGGTGGCTGGAAAGGCTTCTGATGCGTTTAAGTGCTGCTGCAAAGATCGTAACAGACAGCTCCCGATTATTCTGAGGTGAGATGAAGCAGAAGTTGTGGGACGGTGAGCTGTAGTCAGTGAGCTTAAGTCTTGTGATGCACTTTGTAATGGGAGCTGGAGACACATATTACATTGCAGATGAGACAACAACAGATTGTCACCTTTATTTCACTCTCCCGGCACTTGAGTTGTTGGCTGTCTTGTCTGACAAAGTAAATAGCAGATCTTTTTGCAAAGAGTGCCAAAAAGGGACAAATGTTTGGTGGCTGTTACTACAAAAATACACTGAGTATTTGCGAAATTATCTGTACCTTAAATTAAGTGTTATGGTAGTATTATAGGCTTTTCCCCAGAAAAGATGACAGAATGAATATTTTGTCAGACCCTGCATTAAAATAGGGTTTCAAATGACTATTATGCTCTGTATGCCTGGCCTGTAATGCAGAAAACCCTGCATCATGATTGACTTTTGGACATATTATACAGTGGAATCTCAGCTATGAAATGCTTAATGTATTTCTCACTTAAATATATTTGTAAATGCATGGTCAAATGTCTTGAAAGACTTATAGTATAATTTAATTATGGAGTGTTAGAAGGAGAACAACAATCAGTTTCACACAAATATGTTGTATTTAAAAGTAGTGATGTCGTGTGTTGTAATAAATTACATGAAATCACATTTGCTTTTTCAAAACATTTCTTAGACTAATCACATGAATATGATTTCTCTTTGGAATGGCATCACAAGACAAAAAAATAAAAAATATAATCTAGAAATAATCCGGCACACATTGGTTGCATCTCATGTGGGAACGCTTCTTTTTAAGTCCATCTCAAAGTCACAGAAGGCAGGATTCGTGTTTCCAAATTTCTTCTCTCCGTCCTTTGTGAGGTCGAGCTTTCCCGTCCGTCCGGTGAGCTTCAGAGGGAGGAGCACAGAGCAGAGGTCAGAGGTCATGCTGCTGTTACAGTATAGGTTTTGATGTTGGTTCAGCACTGCAGCACTTACTTTCTCTTTGAGGAACTTGAATAAGTAATAAGACATCATGTCTTCTTTCATTAATGTGAACTTTGATTCCATCTTCAGCTTCATGCCTCCTGGAAAGTACATAAGTAAACAAAACAAAAACGACAAGGTGTGTGAGCCTGCAAAACCTTGAGGCTTATTATAAACAGGGGAACAGGGTAAAATGGTTACCTTGGCGACAAATATTCAATCTACACTACTACTAATATCTT
>OMLF01030032.1:13682-35152 GCA_900302615.1 Holocentrus rufus
TGCCAGAGAGCAGGGGATGAGTTGGGAGCAGATCCTCTTTGATGACAGAGAAGGATCCTTTTGTTCCCTAATCCCCTCACACACCCCTATCCCCCCTTCTTGCACCCCATCCCGTCCTCTGGCATATTTTAAGTCCAACTGGACGTCAAGAGACTTCATGATCAGCCAGGGGCTCAGTAGTTATATTATTTTATCTACTTCACTCAAGATTGGAATATACAATTGGCGCCATATCATGTCACTTCTTGCTAAAGCACATACATATTACTTCTTGATGTGGGACTTATTATTGTCAATGGTCAGAGGTTCCTTTGAAAGTAACACAAAGTTAAATGACACTATCTTGTAATTTCCTGTTTTAGGGTCTTTGCATTTTTAATATTGTGAAGTAAATAAAGATAAAGGATTAGTATCAAGCAAGGCTTATGACAACGGTTAAGCGGTTACTATAAGTTGAATCACAAGGGAGCGCCCATTAGCCGTTCTGCATGCTGTCACGGAAGCAGGGGTGATCCAGAAACAGACTGTCCCAGGATACCAAACATTTCCTCTCTTCCTGGGTCTCCCTTAAAGGTTACCCCTGTGTGTGTGCAAAGTCTGCCTTTGTGTCATTATCACATTGGACACACATATTTCACAGAGGAGATGAAAGTGTTCCCCTTGTTCATAACATCTGCCCTCGGATGGTTCGTGTCCCATCAAGATGA
Organism: Holocentrus rufus; assembly: GCA_900302615.1. Taxonomy (NCBI): domain Eukaryota; kingdom Metazoa; phylum Chordata; class Actinopteri; order Holocentriformes; family Holocentridae; genus Holocentrus; species Holocentrus rufus. Next base: position 14,390 of record OMLF01030032.1, read on the forward strand.
CCCCGAAGACATAGCCTAGGGACAGCGATTATCACCACCCGGTACGCACACTGACTCATCATGTGATCATGTGCTTGTCAGTGTGTGTTTGTGCATGCGTGTAGGGGAGGCCATGAATTTGTGCATTGGTGTGTCTGTACAGACATATGGTGTGACAAGCATGCAACCACCCCGCAGATCTGTGAGTGGGGATCAGTGTGAGGGGTCATGGTGTCAAACACGGCTTACCTGGTCATTTCACTTTCATCATGTAATATGTCAGATGTCACGGAGAGAAAAAAAAAAGACTTTCTTCCTTCCTAAACATACACACTGTTGACTCCTCTCCCTCAAGTGGCATCATGAAAGCAGTGCAAAGCCCACATGAAAGAAATGCAGGCCATGTCCCCAGACTCCCTCTGGTGTCTAAAAGTGAATGTGCAGCAGGGGGAAAAAATGGACTATGCCATCTAGTGATTATGCTGGTTTATGCCTCAGATTCAGACAGCAGACATGCAAAACCACTTACTGCAAAACAACATATATCAATCTGTACTCAAAAGTACAAGTACAAGAGAGTTTCATATAAAACTCAGTGTAGGTGTAGAAAAGGCAGCACTTTTTTTTTTGGATGTGCTATCTTACACCTTCAAGAAACTGTATAAATTATGATCCTTTTCTTGCAGCCTGAAGGTCTCAATCTTTCCTACAGTATGAAAAATGTCAGTTATGCACTATGATTCTGGTGGGAGCATTTATAAGGTAAGAGAAACAATTGGAATTTGCTTTTCTTTGTATTTTTCCCAACTATGCACACATATGCCTGTACACATTAATATGATCAAAGAGGTCAGAAGACAGGGTTATGCAAAATGTTCAGTGCCTCGCTCATGTGTATTTTGGCAGCGATGATGGGCAACATGGTTTTAAATCCAACCATCCTGAAGCCATCAGCTGAAGCTGGCATAGCCCTGCTTTTGGTGTTAGCAAACAAACTAGCAACCATTCAGTTGTTGGTCAGCCTCTCTACCTCTAGGTCATTCATCCCCACTCATGTCAGTTTGAAATGGCCACTAACAGACCTTTTTTCACAGCAGCCATTCTGACATGAAATAACAGGTAAACACAGGTCTTAGTAATGACACTAATTAAGGTTCCATTGCCTTTAAGTGTAGCAGTCTTTCCAGTGAGCCTGTATGAACAATAGCAGGACCCTGGCACTGTTAGACCTAAATGGAATTTAATCTTCATTAATTTCATTAGTAACACCTGGGTTTACCCTACTATTTCATGTCAAAATGCCTGCTGTTAAAAACGTCTATTGCTATAATATCAAAGTGCACTCATGTTCTGCAGTATGACTACAACTACGCAACATTGCATACAAACAGCACTAGGTGAATTTAAGGCTGGCTTTACACGGTGCAACTTCCATGTAATTAGTTGCAGGTTGATGCAACTAACTAAACGACGATGCAACCAGATTTATAATTTTCATTGGATGGTTTGCCTGGAACTCCAAGTTGCATGGAACTGAAGTTGCATTTTAGTTGCACCGTGTAAAGCCAGCCTAATTACTGTATGTGAGGAACTGATTAGAAATCTGTGATGTAATTCTTTGTGTGTGTGTGTGTGTGTGTGTGTGTGTGTGTGTGTGTGTGTGTGTGTGTGTGTGTGGAATTTAGGACAAATTGCATTGAACTGTTATGTTCAATGTAATGTAATTGGAAGTGGAATGTTCAGCCAAATGGTGGCTCTGTCGCAGTAACAAATTAGTTTGACATGTTATGGCAAACTAATTTGACAACTTAAATTACCATTTGTGAATACTGATTTCAGTGAGTGAATGAATGAATGAATGAATGAATGAATGAATGGTCCACTCATCGTCTCGGACAATGGGATGAAATTCAATGCCACTTTTATTGGCCATGTTTCTTATATTATATCAAACCAGTATTGTAAGTTTTTTTTTTTATTCTTTTTTCCTATGCCAGGAAATAATTACCCCCTCTAATTGCCATCCATCCATCCATCCATCTATCTATCCATTATCTATCTATCTATCTATCTATCTATCTATCTATCTATCTGTCTGTCTATATGCTTATTTGGTCGTTGGGCAATCAAAGTGAAAATCATGATAACAATATTTTTGGAGAGGCTTGTCTTTCATCTGAATCTGACTTACTGCAGTGATTTAGGAGAATGTTAGCCTATATTTGGTAGAGCTTATAATTCCCCACGGGATATAACAACCTTAAATGACCTATTCATCCCGAGTGCTGCAGTGCATGAAATTATCTATATGTAATTAGTATGTATTTGTAATGGGGAAAGGAATACGGATTTCCAAAAGGAATGCATCCAGCAAGAGTATGCTGTCAATTGCCCTTCCTTTCATACAGTGAGGAATATTTCACTAGACTGATGTGCAGTGTTTGCGCTCCTGTGCCATTTTTGTAGATGACCCACTCTGGAGGAGGACCAGCTTCCTGCGCCTGCGTCTCCAACCTTGAATTCAGTAGATTTGGCAAAAAAAAACGAACTAGTGCATTGAGTGAGAGACCTAATATTTTGAGGCGGATGTTTTTTGGGATTTTCTTTTTTTTTTTTACTGCTTTAGTCGCCGTCTGACAGTTTCGCCTATTGACAGCCTTTCTACAGCTGACTGTGTCCGATAATAACCTCACTGACGTCACAGCAGCCTCACGCACGCGCCACCTTCAGCGGTCCAATCACAGACAGAAGGCTGTTGAAACGTCATTCATTGACTTCCGGGCTGATAGCACGGGCCCGGTGATGGTCACAGATTTAACTGTTTAACTCGATTTAATATTTATTTTCCCAACTGACCAGCAAGGGTGATTTATGACCCCATACATAGTAATGATAGATTATAAAAACATCATGTCGGAACTTTGGTAAAAACGTTTCAATATACATGATCCAAGCCCTCAGCGACTCAGAAGTAGCGGTTGAGAAAAGAGGTGAGAAATGCATTGTTGTCTGTAAAGGCTCTGCAGATGGCAAAGAGATAAAAATGTATTGTAATCTGGAGGTTTGCTCAGTAGTTTGACACCTGTCCTGTAATGTGCTATTCGTTTGTGTTCAGTGCGATATAGTTCTGTCTGGTATTGTACAATGATTTTTGCGCAATAAATGGTTTTTATTATAACAACAGCGGGCCAGCAGCTGCATTGGTTAGCTAACTCCTGGGCTAAGCAAGCCTGTGTGCCTTCTTGCTGCTGCGTTGTGAGCTAATCATCTTTATCTCTGGCTTGATGCTGCTCCGCTGTCTAGCCCCAGCCTCAATCACTGTTCAGTAGAAAATGGCCTCTGGCTGCTAGTTAGCTGGCCTGAAAATGTTAGCTAGTTAGCCCTTGATAACGTTACACACGATGTTTAAACGGCTACCCCGGTTTATTTATGTGTTATAACCATACTCAAGTGTTGGTAACAGCTCTCTGACACAACAGCAGTCAAACCTCAGTATCATGCTGACGCTGTGATGTTCATTTGGAAACTGGGACAGGGAATATATTTCCATATGTCCGGGCTAGATAAAACCTTGTTAGGTTGAAAGCTGCAGTGCTCACTGTGATAATAGCTTAGTCTGCGGTGTATCTTTGTGTCTGCCCATCTTTCTTTGTCGGGTATCTTAGCGAAAATGCTGATATATGTTGGGATTTTAAAGCATAACTTTCCATGTTATGGAGCACTGGATAGTTTCCACAACGAAACCAGTAAAGTATGTGAGTGTTAAATGATGCTGCCATGGACACAAGCACATGGACTTACTGATAGACTGATGGTGTGAACAACTTGTACACCAATTACCATCTTTAATAGTATAAGGTTAGTATCACAATTATGCTTATGTCGTATAGTTATGCTCCTGCAAAGTGAAATTCTTGTGTGGCCATGAGTCATATTGTTGAGCGGGAAAAAAAATGACTTGGAGCGATCAGGTGTGTTCACCTTGTGGGCTCATAGACAGGTGGATCCACCCTATTTTTTCAGTATGATACACAGCAGGCAAGAGGACCTGTATTACAGGTCTCAACTGTTAAGATGAGAATAGTTGTGAGAGATTTGCTCCTACTGAGTCGAGTTGTCGCCCTCCTGGCTTGACTTGTGACTTCTTGTGTGTTAGATCTGCCAAGGTATGTAGGCTTGTGGGGCTGAGTGCATGATCATGGTGTGTGGGTGGCTCTTAAGGCCATGGGCAAGACTTCTTTATCCTCCTGCACCAGCAGGGTGGAATCTATTTAGGTTAATGTGTCTTTAGATGGATAATAATCATCTGAGGTAACTTCCTGTCGAGCAGAATGAGTTGTTTATTTGTATTCTCATAATTCTGTTATGCATTTTGTCATCCTTAGGGCTATTTGTCCCAGAGGCTACTAGAAAACTGTAAACAATATAAAGTGAGATTTTGCCATAGATGTGTACTTCAATCTCTATTAACCTAATAATGTGTGCCCTCAATTTAAAATAATTGTTTCTTCATTGTGACAAATGAAATAGTTTTCACATAAGTGTCGATAACAGGGCTCTCACTTCAGGAGTGATAGAAGTTATCTTGGTATTATCACCAAAGATAAGAATCCAAGCCCTGAAGATAAGGCTCTTGACTTGTCGGCACTTGGCAGAAAGCAGTTTGTAATATTGCTGTACCAGTTTATTACGCTCAACGGACAGAGCTGTCACAATACCAGAATTTTGACTTTAATGGCAACACCAGTTTCACATCTAAAAAGCAGTTACTACATTAATACAAAAGCTTGGATGATTTAGTGGTGAGTTTTGCTGATGTGTTTTGATGTCTGTTTAGGCTTTGTCTTTGTTGGTTCTTTTTTTAGCTGTTTCACTTTGACTGCTGCAGTTCATTGTCAAGAACCAGACTAGTCCTCTGTCTGACCTATATTTATTGAAGTGTGCTAATTTACACATTAAACCCATCTGGAGCTGATGCTGAAATTGAATTTCATCTTGCAGAACACATATAGTGAAAGTATTAAACTGAAAAAAAAAAAATCACCATTGAAATCAGTTCTTTCAGAACAGTTTAGTAGTGTTGAAATTTGGTTATCATGGTAGTGCTACCATCAACACAAGCAGAAAGTTAAACTGTAGTTGCAGGGAGTTGAAGCATACTGTACCCTAAAGGGAAAAACAAGGAATCATTTCTGCTGAAAAGTCATAAACCATTTTAACGTGAAAAGCATAGACACAAAATCAACACATGACATCTGGTTTTAACTGACAAGACAGTCTTAAAGCGGCTTTGAAGTTCTCATGACTAATTATATTTCGCTTCAGCTGAGGTTTATTGCTTAGAAATTTATTCAAAAACTTGTTATCAACAGAATGGGCAGCTAAGTCCAACACTGCTGGAGAACAAGCTGGCTAAGGACTTGAACAAATTTGTTTTTTAGTTCTCAAGCAAGTCATTTGATGGAGCATCATTAAGTGTTCCTTTAGTTGTTTTGTATTTACGCCAAGCATATTGATGCAGTACTCATGAGAGGGAGGTATCATATACTGCATACTTTTTTTATCCTTATAGTTAGCAGTGTCAAAGATGGTCTGGCATACACAGGCACAAACACACAAACACATTTGCACACTCCTCAGAATTCATGTTTAACTCCATACTCTAAGAGCCAAGTAACTATTATCGGGTGGGAGCAGATGGCTCCTGCAGCGTAAGACTCTCCTGGAGCAGTAGGGGGTTTGCAGAGGCAGAGCGTGGTGCAGTGCAGGTGAGATGTATCGGGTAGCCTACTTGACCCTCACGTTCACAGTTACACCCTGTTTGATGGAAAAATACTCGTGGAAGTAGCTAATTTGCTGAAACATTCATTAATTCGCTGTTGAATGGCTAGCATTATTGAGTAATGTGCAGTGTTGGCTGTGGCCCCTGTCAGCCCCGGACCAGCAGCAGCCCACGTCATCGGTCAGTGTTAGTCTCCCCTCAGCATTGTCACAATAGCTGACTAGCCTAGGCTAACCCCCTCCATTAGATCTCCACCTCTCAGTTGTGGAGCATGTCATTGACTCTGCCCCCCTCACATGCTCAGGTTCAGTAGGGCTGCGCTGCCAGTTACACTCTAACCCTCAGGATGCCCTAGAAATAGCCGAGCTGTCTGGGACACGCAGTTGGCCCAGAGGTTTTTGCAGGACAGTCGCGCACTGACGAGCATGGGTCAGGAGGAAATATCCTCACCCGCTCAGTCTCTCTTCATGCATTCCTTTACAGGCAACATGTTTTTTTACCATGGATATTTTTGTTCCCTTCGAGCAAATTTAAAAAAAAAAGGGGGTCACACAGCTGTTTCCATTTCGTGGCTACAATGGAACTCTTGCTGCTTCCACCCGATGAGAGTGTTTGACAATCAGTGACGGCGTCTGCGGCCTTACAAAGATTCAACAAGTACAAGACAAGTGTAAAACAAGTTGATAGACACATCTTACAACCATGAATCAGCCTTAAGAATGCATTAGAATAAGAACGCTGAGTTACAGAGTGAGGTATCAAGTTTCGTTGATTCTACCAATACTAAAAACACTAGTATCAGTGTAATTTTAAAAATTCTGTATTGACGTGGTACCGTAGTATGATGTAAGTAACGCTTCTTGTGACATTCTTAATATAAGCCTTGGATAAGTAGAAAGGCATTGTGTTCTTTTCTATTATGAAAACTCTGTCCCTTTCGGTTGTATGTATTAACATACTAATAATAACTGGATCATAAAATAATCATAAAAATGATTCTGGCTGTACCACGGCTTTGTTTTTGAAGTGGAGCATCATGGTTCCTCTGCAAGGCGACATTGTTGTGTGACACACCTATCTGAGGGGCCGGCATACTGTATGTGCTGTTGGGCCAGCGGAAGTGGTGAAACAAATATTGCTGACTAAGGAATGGGCTAAGAATAGGCTGTGATCGTCTCCAAGCAAGCATTGATTTGTCCAAGGACAGTTGCGCGTGTGTGTTGCATTCTCATTTTCTGTCACTGTACACTTCAGAGCACGCTGATGCAACCTTGACGCAGGGCATATTTTTAACATATGCTGTTTTGTCTCTGTCTTGCAGGTCTGGTTGGACGGCTGTACAAAAGAACCAACGCCCGCAACCTCGCTCAGCCTCAGCAGCAAGTCAAGATCTGTAACTTCCAGGCCTCTCACTCACAGAGCAGAGAGGAGTGAAGTGTTTTGAAGCACGTCTTGTCCCCGCCCCTCGCACCCACACTCGACCCCCGAGCTGAGAGATGAAGTTGAAGGAGGACATGAACCCCCTGCTGCTGCAGGTCTTCCGCTCTGTGGTCTGGGTCTACTCCGTCATCACCTTCCTGCCCTGGTACTTCTTCTCCGGGGCTGGCACCAACTTGGAGCGGGCACGGCGGGTCAAGGCCCGCTCAATAAGCGGACACCCAGCGGGGCCTTACCGGGCCATCAACAGCCAAGTGAAGCTGGTGGCGTGGCTGCACCCCGGGGTGGACACCCTGGACAAAGTGTTTGAGTACGCAGCCAGGAGGTTTCCGGAGAGAGACTGTCTGGGCACCAGGCAGGTACTCAGTGAAGAGGACGAGCTGCAGCCTAATGGCAAAGTCTTCAAGAAGGTGAGAGACATCATCGAAGTGTTGTGGACTCCTGTTCATGGTATGCTTGCCAACTTGACACATGTACACAGGATTATATATCTCCTGGTTTCACTTTTTTTTTTAATAAATTGTTTGCTCTATTCAAGAACACCGATCCAACTTGAGTTTGTTAATCCACCAGGTTGCACCCCTCATGTCATCTTGGCTTACAGGCGTTATGTGAGTCTGTGTGGAATTACAGGAAGTTTGGTTTCGTCTGACAGGATTGCAGTGCAGTCTGCCAGTGTGGTTAGTGTGATGACTGTGGGTGGAGGAGAAGCATTACTGTGCACTGTCAGAGTGCTGTTTGACTGCTGCTTTGTCTCACAGAGGAAAATTCAGCTGCATGGTTGCAAAGGCACCATAGAGGGCGCTGACTGACTGGGTATGAGTGATAGTATTGAATGAATGGCAATAATGTCAGTCAGACCTCTTTCAAATTCAGTATTGCAGGCTAGATTCATTCCTGCACACTCTATAGCACTCAAGGCCACAATATGGACAAAATCAAATCAAATCTTTTACAGAATACCTTGATATAAATACATGACAATAGGATTGTCACATATTGTAGAAATTGTAGGAATGATTACTGGTGCTTTCATAAGACATTTACACATAAGTGATTTTGCTGAACAATCATTAGTAATGTGGATATGATGACCAAGCAGGCAGAGGCAAATAATAAAACAATAGAACAATCAGTTCACAAAATTGCATCCCTTTGCTGTAATGCAGCTCTCCTCTAAAACCAGGAGAGGACAACACTTATTCCATATCACAGTGTCAGGATATACAAAATCCTAGACAATATGTAGTCTCATATCATGATATTGATATAATACTGATATATCACCTATCTCTACTTAAACATTTTGATCATCTTCCCATTGCACCCAACATTGTCAAAGATGCTCCAATCAGGCATGTACAATACAGGCATATAAGTAACAGTATGCCTTGATTTATAAATAACCCTGAATATTGTACATCTGCCTGAATACAGGTAATTTTGGGGGACTATAACTGGACGTCCTACATGGAGGCTTACGAGGCAGCCAAGTGTTTTGGCAGTGGTCTGGCAGCTGTCGGCCAGAGACCTCAGTGTAACATCGCCATCTTCTGTGAGACCAGGGCAGAGTGGATCATAGCAGCGCAGGCCTGCTTCATGTACAACTTCCCACGTGAGTGAAAGGCGGACATGTACACGCAGACATTCTTGCACATTAAACCGGTCACACCACAGAATTTAGACACAAGTGGTGAAGCTACAAACTCACGCCGACAGTTGAGATGATTTTCCCTCCTGCTTTGTGTGACTGACCGAACTCCCCCGTGTTTTGATTATGACAGTCGTGACCCTGTACTCCACTCTGGGACCCACGGCCATCGCCCATGGCCTGAACGAGACGGAGGTCACACACATCATCACAAGCAAAGACCTCCTGCAGAGCCGTCTCAAGGTACCTGCCTTGCTATGCTGCGATTACGACCGTCACTATCTGCCGCCATTGTGTCAGCTGTGTTACATAAAGCTCTGCAGTTCCTCTCTTTAAAACCAGATTAAATTAATTTCGCTGACATGTCACTGATTCACTGTCGGTGTTTTGTGTGTAAGATTAGGGCTTAATGAAGAGCTCAACCCTATTTGCATCTAGTAATTACTTTTCCCCTCTCGCTTTCCCTCCTCCCTCCCACTCCCACCCGACTCCGTCTCCCAGGCCATTCTGTGTGATGTGCCGAGGCTGCAGCATATCATCGTAGTTGACAGGAAGCCCACCAGCTGGCCAGACATTCCCAGAGGCATCATGGTCTATAATATGGACACTGTGCAGGAGTTGGGCTCCAGGCCTGAAAATAGTGAGTATCGCTGCAGTGTGATTTAAAATGTTTTTGTCAGGGAGCTGAAGGGAGCCACACTGAGGGTGGCTTATAAACCAAGCCAGCAACCTGATGTGTAATGAGTGGGATGTGCTCTGCTGTGACAGAGTCAACTAGAGGTGAACTCACAACTTGCCAAAAAAAAAAAAAAAAGCCTCCCAAATGCCATGACTTTGACCAGCTTTCCAGGAAAACAAGAGGAAATAAACAAAGTCTTCCTCCAAAGTCTTTGGAGGAAGATACAGTGGATGTTTTATCTACTCTGATAAATAAATTAACCATCTGAAATAATATAAAGTCTAGATCCATGAATCAGAATCCACAGTATAATTATTTCTTCATTAAGCCAAACTAGTTTCTTCTAGTCAGATTCACTCTACTATGAACATCACATGGGTCACAGAAATTGCATATATATTATTATTATTTGTACAATGAGGAGATTGGGCTTAAATATGCATTTTTTTTCATAAATTGATTGCATGGCCAAATATGAGGATGCAGTGTAACAGAAGCACCCTTTCTCCACCCCATTTGCATTGTTGGCACAGGAAATCTGATGCTTAGTCCTGCAGAAGAGCAAAATTCCCTTCAGGGCTTCCATAGCATACATTTGTTTGGAGAGCTAATTAACATTTGGATTGAACAAATGCAGCCTTAAGGCAAAGCACTGTTGAACGCTGAGTGATAAAAGTGTTGACGTGATGTTATGGTATCTAGATTTTAGCCAAGACTTTGCTTCTTTTCGTGATGTGTGAATAATGCATGCAGGCGTGCGGTCCATTTCCCGTCTAAGCAGCCTCCCTCCGGTCTTCTTCCCATACAGTGTCAGTCGACCGCAGGCAGCCGATGCCCTCTGATATCGCCGTCGTCATGTACACCAGCGGTTCCACAGGCATACCCAAGGGCGTCATGATCTCTCACAGCAACATCATCGCCGGCATCACGGGCATGGCAGAGCGGATCCCCAACCTCGAGTACGCCAGCATTAGACCGACTGCTCTCACCAAACCACACACTCTCCATCACTTCCTCTTTACTTACCACCCTCCTTTTGTGCTCTGCAACACTGGGAACTGAGAATATTGTTCTCTCATTGTCTGGTTCCAATGTGTACTACTCTCTTGTAAGAAAATGCTATCAAACTTTATCTTATATCATTTGTCTCATCTCGGCAGGCCCTTTTTTATCCTACTCAATATTTCATTGTCTTTATTGTCTCTTTAGTATTAATTAACTTGTTACTTTGTCTCTGGCAGTGAAACAGACACCTACATTGGCTACCTGCCCTTGGCCCACGTACTCGAGCTCAGTGCTGAGCTGGTGTGTATCTCTCATGGCTGCCGCATTGGCTACTCCTCCCCACAGACGCTTGCCGACCAGGTCAGTCTAAACACACACACACAAACGCACACAGACTGTATTTCCAGTTGTTGCAGTTAAAGCTGTCTCTTCTGGATGAACTGCAATCATAGCTCATATATTATTGAGAGTTACACCTTCACCAGTTCTACAAAGCGATGCTGCCAGAGCCAACAATGTGTCTGTCTCGTGTCATTTGTCCAGTCTACCAAGATCAAGAAGGGCAGTAAAGGAGATACCACCGTGCTGAGGCCTACTCTCATGGCTGCCGTACCAGTAAGTCTCTTATCACTGCACAGACCTGTCAATCCAATCTGATACAGCAAAGCCTGTTCCTGGAAGAAACTCTGATGATATTGGCTGCTAACGTGTCAGTGTCACTTACTAAGCCTGGAGGACATAGAAAAAGACACTGTAGAGTGCACATAGTCGTGCCTAACTGTAACTACTCTTGCCGTTTCACATTCTGATATTTGTTATTGTTAGAATCAAAAGCTAAAGAGAAATGTGGTGATGTTGACAAGTCATGAACTCCAACCAGCATTATACATTAAACACTGACCAAAATCCTTTAAATACAGCCAAGAGATAGCAACCTTGACATAGTATGGAATTTTGAAACATCATGAGTGTTTTTCCCCCCTCTTTTCCCCGTCTCTCTGCCTGGCCGGTGTAGGAGATCATGGACCGAATCTATAAGAATGTGATGACCAAAGTGGAGGAGATGAGCAGCTTCCAGAAGACTCTTTTTGTGCTGGCCTACAACTACAAGATGGAGCAGATATCCAAAGGCTACAGCACGCCTCTCTGCGACAGGTAACAACTTACACCAGACACTTAAATACATTGACCTGACGTAGAGTGACCTCAATCACATTTGCTCCCTGCCCTTCAATATATTAGCAAGCATTAACCTCTATTATTTTATAGCTAGTCTCAACCCATCCCTAATTCTTGACCGTTTGTAAACACATTCAGTCCGTATAGAAAACGCAGACTTTCTGATTCTCTAGTCCATGCGAATCTTGAAAATTGGTCTTCGGAGCTGCCGAGGCGTTATCCAGTGAGAATCAATATCTGGATTTTATGTTGCATTCAAAGCCATGTTGTACATTCTGTCTTATTCCTTTTGTTCCTTCCCTCTCAGCCTAGTGTTCAAACGGGTGCGCTCGCTGCTGGGTGGGAACACGCGGGTGCTGCTGTCAGGTGGAGCTCCCCTCTCGGCTGCCACCCAGCGCTTCATGAACATCTGCCTGTGCTGCCCTGTGGGACAGGGCTACGGCCTGACCGAGACCTGTGGAGCCGGCACCATCAGCGAGGGTAAGAGAATTGATTCAGGGAAGCAAACAGGAACTGTGAAATAGAGGATTTTTTTTGCTGCCACACAAGAAAGGGAGAGCATAAATTGAAGAGTGCATATTTGACTTAGAGTTACTGCCTACGTTTATCATGCTAATGCATGAGTGTGTTTTTCAGTTTGGGACTACAGCACAGGACGGGTGGGCGCTCCACTGGTTTGCTCAGAGATCACACTCAAGAACTGGGAGGAGGGTGAGTTGGACGGGAACAACTTTTAAAAAGAGCGAGAGAGAAATAAATGACATAGATTTCTACAGTTTCTTGCATATGAACTAGCTTGGTGCTCCTGCAGGTGGTTACCACAATACAGACCAACCCAACCCCCGGGGGGAGATTCTGATCGGCGGGCCCAACGTTACCATGGGCTACTACAAGAACGAAGCCAAGAACCGCGAGGACTTCTTTGTAGATGAGAACGGCCAGCGATGGTTCTGCACTGGAGACATCGGGGAGTTCCACCCTGATGGATGCCTCAAGATCATCGGTAAGAGTCCATAAAGCTTGTGTGTGGGTGTATGCATGTTTGTGCATGTTTGTGTAAGTACAGGTGATGTGTCTTTTAGGACTCTTAAGCGTGTTTTCTTCCCCTTAGACCGTAAGAAGGACCTGGTGAAATTGCAGGCAGGAGAGTACGTCTCTCTCGGAAAAGTGGAGGCTGTTCTGAAGAACTGCCCTCTCATAGACAACATCTGTGCCTATGCCAACAGGTAAACACACTTTCGCTCTATTTCTGTGTGTCTCCTCTCCTTTCTCTATTTGTTGCACTCAGTCCATCTTTTTTCCCTAATGCTGATAAAACTACCACTGACAAAACAAAACAACCTGACTTCTGTTCCTGTTTTTGCAGTGACCAGTCGTACGTGATCAGCTTTGTGGTGCCGAACCACAAGCAGCTCATGGTGCTAGCGGAGCAGCTGCAGGTGAAGGGCACCTGGGAGGAGATCTGCAACAACACTGAAATGGAGAGAGAGGTCCTTCGCATCATCACTGAGGCTGCTGTCTCAGGTAGGGAGAAAAACTCCTCCGTGTCTGTCTTTTTTTTCCCCTTTCTCGTGCTTACATGATCATTCTTTGGTCATAGGAATATGGTAGGGACACTAAGGTTCTGACATTTGCCCTTTTTGCTTTCTTGTAATTTTAAGAGTAAAGGAACTGAAGCTTTTCTACACATTCTAAGTAACTTCCAAAAAGAGCCTCTGATGCATAAATAAAATTATGCAAATGTGGGTCTTTGGACCAAAACCAAAAACCATGATTCTGCAGTCCTTTGCTCACCAAACTGTACATGTGTGGTGAAGCATGATGTTTTTTTTGTTTTTTTTCACCATGGTTCCTGTATATGGTTTGTGACCGCCTAAGAACAGACTTCCACAAGCCGCAAACCAGGGCTTTCTGCCACTATCTTGCACAATCTTTACAGAACATTGGCAAAAGCCCCATTCAACTTTTAGGTTGAATTATTAGTATTTGTTAAAAAAATTGATAAACTGATACAAGCCAATCCATAGCAAAAACACTGAGGCACAAACTGAACCATGAAAAAGGTGAACTTTTGCAATTCCAGGCCCTAATTTACTAAAGCCTTTAATATATGCAAAACCAATGACATAAACCATGATTGGTCAAGAAGATTGTCTTGCATCTATTACAATAAATACTGACTTTAAACACTGAAAACATTGTAGTACCCAGTGAGTAAATCTGGGACCTAGTGTGATGTGGTCTGCTGCTTTTCTCCTACACTTTGCCAAAGACCAACATAACCTAGCACATTCTAACTTGTGGCGTTTCTCCGCCCCAACCAGCAAAACTGGAACGGTTTGAGATCCCCAAGAAGATCCGGCTGAGCGCTGAGCCCTGGACACCAGAGACTGGCTTGGTCACTGATGCATTCAAACTGAAACGCAAGGAGCTCAAAACACACTACCAGGAGGACATTGAGAGGATGTACGGGGGGAAATAACACATAGACACACTACAGCACACACATGCACGCACTCATGTACATACCAACACACATGCGCCAAGAAGCCACTACCTGGACTACGTGGAGAGGAATTATAGATACAGGTAAAACGCACACAAACACAGACATACATACATTAATACGGACTCCAACCAATCCAAGCACCTCCTCCTCGGCTTCCCTGCGACCAGCTTCGATCAAAGGAGGGGCAAAAATAAAAAACTTGAATCCGGTCCACGACTCTCTGTCGCGGCCAGAAGGCAGGAAGGCCCTTACGGGTAGCCGAACCGTGATGCGGTGCGCTCCCCGCGCCTCTTCGAATCCTCGGTTTTAGCCCCTTTGAGTTGCCATGACGACCAAGGCGGCGCATGAAATCGAACGAGTGTACATCTCGAGACAAAAGAAATGTCACGGCGGATGCATACGGATCAATGTCGACGCACCTTCGCCTCTGCTTTTCTCCTTTTGCTCCTCCTCCATTCCCTGCTCTCTGGAGCCTTCCACCAGTTTGACACAGTCTCTGACTCGGCTTGTAGTGCGAATGCCTGGTAGGTAAAGGTGTGGCACGACAGGGGGCCTGGAAGACGGATCCCTCCTGGGCTTTAAGTCAACATTCAGGTTGGAATCTATGCAGGGATCTTAAATGATGTAGTGATTCTTTTTTTTTAATCTTTGTCTCTGTGTTCTCTTTTTAATTTGGTTTGTCATTTCTGAAAACTCGTTTGATGATTATTTTGCCGAGCATCTTGTCGTCTCTGAGGAAAAAGCGTCGTGAAGCCATGAGAGATTGAAAGTTTTTTTTTCCTTCAGTGTTTTTCATACTGTTATTTTATGGTCATATTGTTCTGAGGGTTTTCATTTCTTTTACTCCTGTCGGGGTTTTTTTATTGTTATTACGTTTCGAATTGTTGGACTTTAATGAGCTTTGTTTACAAGCAGTTGTCTTTTCCCCCCTCATTTTGCCTGTGTCCCAAAGTTTGTATATCTGAGTGTGTGTTTACTTGAAGCAGTCTCGTCTGGAGTCCCTCTGTTGTCGGCCTTTGCAATAGGGCTGAAAATCCATGGGAAAAGGCATCCATGGGCTGCAGCCAGCAGCCTCCATTTCCCATCTCTCCCATGGGCCCTGAACTTAATTTCTTAATAACTTTAATAATAATAATAACTTAATTTGTATAGCACTTTTCAATATAGGTAACAAAGTGCTGTACAGTAGTCAACATAAAATACACAAACAGATCAAAAGAAAAATTAGAATTACAGTAAAAATAAAATGAAATAAATAACTTGATAAATAAAACTAAATTCTGCTTCTACTACTACAGTCTGTACAGCAATCCATGCACATGCTGCACATGCAATGCACATCCTCTGTCCTTAGACCCTCACATTGAATAAGGAAAAACTCCCCAAAAACCCTTTTAACTGGGAGAAAAAGGAAGAAATCTCAGGGAGAGCAACAGAGGAGGGATCCCTCTCCCAGGACAGACAGACATATAATAGATGTTGTGTGTACAGAACACAAACAGTATACAATACACATCATAAATAACATACATAAATTAAAATACACATCACACCATAAAAGCTTTTTTATAAAAATGTGTCTTCAGAAGTGCAATAAAACAGGGAACTGACTCTGCAAATCTGATCCCCTCTGGCAGGTTGTTCCAAAGTCTAGGGGCCCTGACAGCAAAGGCCCTGTCTCCCTTAGTTTTCAGCCTAGACCTTGGAATGG
Organism: Holocentrus rufus; assembly: GCA_900302615.1. Classification (NCBI taxonomy): domain Eukaryota; kingdom Metazoa; phylum Chordata; class Actinopteri; order Holocentriformes; family Holocentridae; genus Holocentrus; species Holocentrus rufus. Next base: position 30,322 of record OMLF01030032.1, read on the forward strand.
CCAGCAATGCTGTACCAGAGGATCTCAGACTACATCATGGCTCATAGGGGGTTAAAAGATCGGAAATATAGGGAGGGGCCAGACCATGCCTGGCCTTAAAAGTAATTAAAAGGATTTAAAAGTCAATCCTAAAATAAATGGGCAGCCAGTGTAGGGACGCTGAAACAGGGGGGATATGAATACATTTTTTGGTCTGAGTTAGGAGTTGAGCTGCTGTGTTTTGAACTAACTGTAGGCGGTGGATTGATTTCTGACTGAGACAGGTATAGAGGGAGTTCCAGTAATCAAGGCCGGAGGAAATAAAAGCGTGGATGAGTTTCTTCAGATCTGTGGCTGAGATAAAAGACTTGACCTTGGTAATATTTCTCAAATAAAATGGGACTGAACAACTTTCTTTATCTGGGGTTCGAAACACAAGTCCTGATCAAAAATTACACCAACGTTTTTGACTGAGGACTTAACACCATGTGCTAGTGGCACCTAGTTTTGCCATGATCTGAGTTCTTTTTGTGGGTGGACCAAGCACAATGACCTCAGATTTTGACTGATTTAGTAGAAGGAAGTTATCCGATATCCAGTGTTTTATTTCAGCAAGACAGTTGTGGAGGGTTGCTATGTTCTGGTCGCCGGGTCTGATTGGAAGATAGCGCTGAGTGTCATCAGCATAACAGTGGAACTGCACACTATATTTACGGATGTCACCAAGAGGGAGCATATAGATGGAAAATAAAATAGGACCGAGAACTGAACCAGACTGAAATAATTCAAAAAGATTATTATCTGTTAAATGTGCCAGCAGTTGTTTGAACACGACTTTTTCTAAGATCTTAGATAAAAATGGAAGTTTTGAGATGGGTCTATAATTCTCCAGAATGGCGGAATTTTGCAAGAGGTGATCAATCAGTCTCTCAATGGAAATCCTCTACTGGCTTAAAACAGGATCAGGACAGCAGGGTTTTTCCAGGGACCCACTTGAATAGAAGACTCCGAGCGTAGCTAGCCTAGTCACCAGGCTATAAAAAGATCTAGCTAGGTTAGCATTCAAAGAGACAACCCAGGACCGCAGACTTAAGATCACTCACAACTTAAAATCCAAACGTCTGATGACTAAAATCTTATGCCTAGTTAAAACATATGTAAAATAAATAGGATTTAAAAGTGTAGCGTAAGACTATGGCTTAAAAACTGGGTAAATCAAAGTAAAAATGTCAATGTATGACAGAGCTTCTAACAGAGAAACACAAGGCCATTACCAGCCCAGCCCATGGATGCCTTGCACCCTTTGTCCTATTTGTTTTATTTTGTTTTTTCTAGAAAGGACTGGATTCCTTTGGTTCTTCGGCAGTTCACTGACGAAGCCCTATCACTTTTGCCACATGCTCCTCCAGACATGACCAATGCACCGTATGGATGTCTCAAAGAGAACGAAGCCTACCCCAGAAATGTAGTACCATTAGTTATTCTTTTTTGATAGCTGTGCATTATTTAGGCATTCATCGGTTGCTCTCCCACCTACTTTTGGTACAGCTGTACATGTTATACTTTTTGCCATAGGTCTAGTTACTGTAACTTTTATCTATAAATATGAAATGCAAATTGAATGTGCAATATTTATACACAAATTTTTAACAAAAGTATGTAGGAAGGAAAAAATAACGCACAGATAGCCCCTCCACAGTGTACGAATGTGTAGATCTGTTACTTTTCCACTTCAGCATATAAAGAAACACCTGTAGAAATATAAGCATAGGAATACATGTAGTAACAAATAAGAGAACGGTAGACAGACACTGAGAGGGAAGTCTAGATGTAGCCCATTTGTAAAGGATTTGAGCTACTGTGCTCAGTGAAGTTTTAAGACTGTAAAGTGGAAAATTTATATTTGGCATTGTAAAAATTGCATGATGAAGAAATAGGTGCAACTTAACCAAAACACTCGAATATGTGTGTGTATATATGGAGAGTCGTATTTGAATAGAACTCCAGTCGAACAATTGATTATGAGACGTAAATCCTTATGAAGACGCTCCTTATATAATTGTGAGAATACATAGCATAAGCTCACGTCAAAATGAAATCAAAGACTTTTTTTTTTAATATATCGAGTGTATAAAACTTAACTTTATCTTCAAATTAGTTTATGTGTATGATACTGTATGTGCAGTGTATATAACAAAAGATCAACAGTTCTTTTGAGTTTTGTCATCTGCCATGTACTTGAACACATGGATTACATTTGTTATGTTTTGGGATGGATGGTGATTTTCTCCAAATGGCATCAGTAACAGTGACAACTGCTGCTCCTGTTGTGCAGTCAGGAGCCTGAGCTGCTTCAGTCTTAACTCTCATCCCTATAGGCTTTCTGACAGCGGATCACGTGGTGTTTGGTCAGCGGCCCTTTGTTAAAGGGTCGTTCACTCCTCGACTTCAAGCCACTGCAAACGCAAGAGCGCATTTTCACCGCCACCCTTTTGTTACGCAAATTCAGCTTTGCTTATACGAGAAAAATATTATTAAAGGTACAGTCGGGTGCTCTTAACAGCTTCTCTTATCAGATGTCTGATAGCTTAATGCACAATGGTTACTTTTAGCATGTAAAAATAACATGAACTGGGAACCCATGATTCTTTCCCTTCCTGTTTTCTAACATCTTTCGCTCCTGACATTTCAGTAGAGAGTAAATAACTTCTTCTATTTTCCGCTTCCCTCTGCTTGGCTAGAGGTGGCTAGTTGCCTTTTTACACACACACACACACACACACACACACACACACACACACGAGCCGTCTTCACGCATCTTAAGAATGTGAAGTGCTCCCCATGTTCCGTCAATGAGGACACACAACATGCCATGTCCTAGTAGTGACTTTCATCTGGACTACTGACGTTTCCTGCGGACAAGGCAAAGAGAGCGGATGGTGTAAAGATGAATTCCACCATTCCTGTTGTTTTCACTTGCATTGTAAATAGGTTGGGAGGGGAGGGAACGATGATCAAAGTTCATTAAACGACCAGTTGTACAGGTGTAAAACCTCTTTTAAACCTATTTAATCTTTGTTATTGACCAGTTTTTGGGGTCTCCTCCTCATTGTGTGTGGTTAAGTGGCCCCGCAAGGTGGGCTATAGCAAGTGTCTCCTTCCTTATTTATTTGTAATTTGGCCTTGAAAATTATGTAATGAAAATAAAAGTTTGTGTTGTAATTACCGCTCATTTAGTTTTTTTTTTGTTTGTTTGTTTTTAGATGTGTGTGTGTGTGTGTGTGTCTGTGTGTCTGTGTTGAACACCTGAACATATTCTGCCAGGCACAACGTGTGACTAATACGATCAGTGAGTTGATTACAATCATGTCCTGAAACCAGAGTTTCTATGGCAACGAAGGCCACTGTGTATGTGTGTGAGTGAGTGAGAGAGAATCTGGTTTGTGAAAGAGCGTGTGGACTGTGATGTGTGGCACGTCGATGCAAACAGAACATGCAGATCTAGGGAGTCAACCTCCTATCAGATCTAGTAAACAAAGGGTTTTTCCTCCATGCACAGACAGTGTTTTTCACAAGACGAGTAGACGACAGACCATAGACTCAGACCATAGACTCTGTGAAATCATTTCAGTTATGTCACATATACACAAGTCCTCCCCATTACCTTCACTTCTGCCTGCTAGAACATTGTCCATGTATGTTAAACCAGGTTCCCTAAAGGCATCTTAGCTCGATGGTTGTTGCGTCAAAGATGAAATTGAATTCCCCCTTGGAAACCGAGCTCTGATCATGTGTCATCGTTAGGTATCAGCAACGCTCTGCTTGGTAAGCAGCAGTTACTGAAGGCAAACTGAAGACTCCCATATTGTTATTATCCTGACAGATCGCGTTCAGTCCCCAGTCAGTAATTGGAAACACTGCAGCCACAAAGTGAAAACAAGACTTTGTTTACACTTTGATCCATTCGATTGGAGACACTTTCTGTCAAATTGATTTGAGTTTTCTTGACAAGTAATCTTTGATTTTGCAATAGATTGTTAAACCAACCTGTATTTTCAGTTTCAGTTGGATTACAGAAGATGCTTATTTTCCAGCAAAACCTTAACATATCAATGAAGTAAGGCTGGGCAATATGAACAAAACCAACTATTACAATTTTTTGGCTGAAAACCTTCAATATTGTGATGATATTTTAGGTGCTTTCATGAGATACTTACATGCAAGACTTTTGATAGTCATGAGTAATGTGGATATGATGACCAAGCAGGTAGAGGAAAATAACAGAACAGCTATCTAGTCTTATATCATGAGACTAGATATGAGAGACTATGTCTGTTATTGCTTGATGTTGTGTGTCAGATCCCAGTGAGACTAGCTGTCACTATTGTGTCAGCTAATGGGGATCCTAATAAAATGATCTAACAAAGAACCTCCCTCCCTGAAAAACCAATCAGAAAGAACATGGGTGATTAAATAAATAAATAAATCAATGTAGTGGTTCTGTCTGCCGTGTTTCTGCATATCACTTAATATGAAGCAGGGAGAAGCAAGAACACAGAGACAAGCGCTCCTCTCCTCTCCTCTCCATCCAGCCCTGTGGGACCGGTGTGTGAGTCAGAGGTATATTGCTCCCTGCATTAGCCCACTGATTCTGACGCACACACACAAGAGAGCGGCTCCACCACAAAGACAACAACAGCACCAAGCAGCAGGAAACTGAAGGACATCTTCCATATTGCACAATGTGGTTTTGTGCGTGCCTGCGTGTGTGTGTTTGTGCGTGTGTGTGTGTGCGTCCTCTTGCACTTGTCATTCTTTGCTCTCTACCTCCTCATTCCAACTTTTTTCTTTC
>OMLF01030056.1:1968-13372 GCA_900302615.1 Holocentrus rufus
GCTCAGGCAGCAGGTCGATGTCGTTGTCGTCTGGCGGCATGACATCCATGGGGAAGTGGAAGGGGGTCAGGGGAGGCAGGGGAGGCCGGGGAGGCGGCAGCCCTTCTGCTGGTGGACTTTGAGCTGTGGGGGAACAACAGGACTGTTAGAGATACAGCAGATACCTGTAAGAAATATGATGGTAAATAATAAGTAATATTATTTTATGGTCTTTGTGCTTTATTAGGGGGGAAAAAGCATGGGCAGTATGTGTGTGTATCCATGCACATGGCTAAAAAAGGCACCAATTTCAGCTTGAAGAGTTGCAGTCTAATAAGCCTATCACAAATAAAATAATAACCACCTAATAGATGAACATCATAAAGATTAGAGGATTTCACAGTATGTGTCTAACAGATTGGTGTGTTCATGATAGACTGAGTATGGATTGAGATTACTATTGGTAGACAATATTTTACAACAGTGTTATGGTTACAATGTAAATGTTGGGTCTTATTTGCACATCTAATTTACATCCACAACCAAATTTGATACAGGGCCTTTTCAGCAGTCTGAAAAACAATATGTCTGTTTCATAATTAAACTCAATGTAAGTTGGCTTTCACAACACTTGTCAAGTGATACCTTTTTAATTCAATTTTTGTGAAAAATTTCATTTCTAATACAGACAAGTGGTCCAACAGAGTCAAAGCCACCTGCACCATTATATAATTGAAGCTCCTCCTGTACAAAAAGGCGAAAGGGAAGAATAATAAAATATTTTAAATATGGAGAAAAAAAAAAGGGAAGGACAAGCTTCAACTCTCACCTGCCGAGCACGATCTCTCTGTGAGGCTGATGTCTGTCTTTATCTTTCTCTTCCGCTTTACCTCATATGGATCTGAAACAGGAACAATTCATCGCTGCATGAATTTCCTTCCAGTTTTTTGTGACGTAACATGCCATGCTGTATTCTATTCAGAGCATTGAACTTCATGACATGCGAGTGCAACAGTGGAAAAAAAATCAATTTGTTCGTCATCAAAATTACAAGCAACTAGTAGTAAGGAGTTGAAGCCTCAGGCCAGAGCGCACTGACAATATTCCTTCAACTACAGAATGACTGTGCAAGGAAAATACGAGATCAAATAAAGTCACAGGGAAAGTTTAGAGGGGAAGTGAAAGGAATTAGAGCGAGTAAAGGAGAAAACAGATTACATTTAGCTTGCTTAGCAGATTTTTGCACTGTGCAAAATGACTGAGAACAATGAGAGCAGGTTGAAAAGACTTCCGAAGCACATTTCATCTCCACATCATCAGATAAAGTGTGAAAACGCGGGCTGACCTGGTTCGTAAGGCAGGTAAGTGAAGGTCACCGGCTCGCTGTCCATCCGGTCGGAGAGCCGGCGCAGGACGATCTCCACGTCGACTTCCTCGGTGATGTCCCGGTCCTGGTAGGGCGGGCTCTTGAACACGATGGCGATCTGCCGGTGCACGTCAGGCTGGGCGAACAACCCCTTCGCCTCCCATGAGCCTCGCTTGAAGATGATCTCTATGTCGTCTGCAGAGACGCAAAAAACACACAAGTCTGCACTGAGAAATCATGGAGCTCGCGACCACCTCACCGCTCATTCAATTATGAATTATGACCACAAAGGGTTAATTTTGTCCAGTTTTGCTGTTATCTCTTTTTTGACCATAAAAAAGTGTCAATATTGTAATAAATAAGTATAATTATGTTAAATAATGTTAAATCAAGTTTATTTATATAAGACTTTACATACAATATGATATACCAGCCATATCATTACATATACACACTATAATTCATAATTGGTTAATTAATTAACTTCTGCTGAAAGCTTTACTGGACCCAATCTGTATTTTTTGACTATTTTAAATCCAATGTAGTCAATCAATAGTGCAACTAAAGATGTACTGACTAATTTAAATCCCTTCTGTGTGTGTGTGTGTGTGTGTGTATGAGACATTCGCCTCTCACCTTTCTGTACTTTGTCACACAGCATGTAGATCTCTGTCTGTCCAAGACAGGTGCCTCTGTAGAGGTTCAAGCAGCTGATCTTCAGCTGCGATGTAGTGGTGGCCTCTGTAAAACACACAGAAGCATCAGCTGTGTTTTTCAGGAAGGAAACACATTTACATATCTTTGGTGCCTTACACCAGATCGCGCTCACATGATAGAGGTCAACAGCTGAGTGTGTGCGTGTGTGTGTGTGTGTGTGTGCGTGCGTATTGGCAGTGCTCTTACTCTTGTCATAGATGGGGTTGGACACCACAGGGCTAAGCGAGTCCTTCCTGCTGTCTTCCCACTCCAGTTCACACTGGAAACACAGACGCACTACATTCATGTCCATATCCTCAATGCTCTTTGAGTGACCAGCTATGGGACAGAAAGACACCAAACACAGATTTCTGTGTCACAATTAATGTAACAGAGAAACAGAGGAAATGTTATTCCCCGCTGTATGTACATGGATAGATAAATGATGGTGTAGTGGTGTGTGTGAGTGTGAGTGTAGGACCCATCTCACTTCTAAAGGGGTCGATATTTTGGCTTCTCCTCTTCTGAAGGGAATTATCCAGCTCTTTCCTCCTCACACACTGGATGCCAAGGTTAGAGAAGCTACAGAAGAAGAAAAACACATAAACACAAACACAAGTTTCATGAGGACACGTCTTGTTTAATGTGTCACTAATGTGCGGTACACAGTTCACATTCAAGCTGCAGTTGTATGAAAAGAGCTATAAAAATAAAATGTGTTATTATTAAAGCACAAAGGAAATACAAAGATGATGGAAGAGAGGGGAGAGGTGAACTTTTTGTTTTTGCTCATCTGACAGAAGGTGGCGTTGGGACACTGAAGGAGAGACGGGTTTGTACCTGTGACGTCTGTTGCTGTGAGGGTTAAAAGTCACCACGCAGATTCCCGAGCCGTCGGGACAGTCTTTACCCACGAGGCAGTGGGGGTGAGGACGGTATGGAATGTCTTTGGTCACCAAGGAAACGGTGACTGTAACCTTCTTTAAGTGATCAATGGGGCCCTGAATCTGAAAGGGTGAAAGGGACAAAAAGAGAGAGAGAGAAGTTGAAAGAACATGCATGAAAGAAACTGGGACTTTGTGGAAAGAACAGAAGGGGGAAACAAAGAGAGAAAAAGGGCAACAGTAACTGTATCATCTCCCATAATGCAGTACTCATCACAGCTGACTGTCCTCTCAAGTGGTGTCATCATTTCAGCACTTTCAGATTATATCCTGCTACATTTTTTCCTCTCATATTGTAAAAAGTAATGGGATGTTTTTTGGAGATTGTTTTGCCAATTGTTTTGCTCCATAAAACGCTGGAATGCTAAGCTAAGTATGGCTAGCATGTTTTATTTTTTGTTTGTTTTTTCAGCGCAGCTTCAAAATCCAGCAGAAACCTCCGAAAACAAAGAAATTCATAATAAAGGAACCACTGAGAACTGAACGAGGTCACACCGCTATACACTTGTGATTCAGGAAAATTATAAATATATTTGAGAAATGATGTCATGCTTGAGAGGGCAATAAGTAGGTCAAACAAATGCCAGCCTGTTCTGAACTGAAATGCAGCACCTCTATGGGCTAATTACTGTAATTTTGAAACTGCTTAAACACAGTGATGAGGCATAATTTCCCAAAGGTTCGCTCTGATCTGATCAGTGGTGTCTGAGAGACTGCATTAAGACATGTGGATGAATAAACTCTCGATGTATCGTCCCCCTTAAGCCACAACAAAACACTTAAACTCCACAAACAACAAGGAAGGAATGGGAAAAGAATGAAAAATAATCAATAATCAAACCACCTGCAAACTTAAATTAAAACTTAAAATGAATGATTATACTAGAGTTACCAAATACAAACTAATCCTGATCAAGTGTCCTAACACTCGCTGGGGTGTTTACCGTTGCATGACTAAGTGTTAGTGTATTGTGATGCTGAATGTGGAGCAGCGTCTGTTAGAGTGTGAGTAGGGGATAAACCGCCTGTCTTTGACCACATTTTGATTTTGGATTTGTGGGGACTTTCTATTTCACTCTTGCAACCCACATCCTTGCCACTCCCACCCATGTACGCCGGTTGATGGCGAGAGTTTGATTTAGAGTGACACAAAACACTAAAAAATCAAACACAGGCCGGTCCTGAAAGACAGGGACCCCCCCCTCCATGTCTGGGACACGCCCAAAACCCGCAGCAACGTATGAAACATCTCCTTTTGAAAAGTCTGGCTTGATCATAGTATCAAATATGACAACTACTGGAATAAAACGTTACCTCTATAGCAGGCTGAGTCTTTGAGGTCTCTGTGCTGGACGCTCCCAGGATGCTGCCAGCCGACCGACCCTCACACTCGTAGCGGAACCTCATCCCTCTCTCCTTCGGCTCCTCCACCACCACCAGCTTGGGCTTCTCCAGGATCCTCTCCAGCAGCTCCGTGTCGGTCCGGTCTTGAGAGGAGAGAGCGCCGGGGCTCTTGGAGGTCGCCAGACACGGGCCGCCGCGACCACGCCGGGTGTGAGAGGCTCCCCGGCCGGAATGAGGTGATGCCATCTCCCTGGAGCGGGACAAAGGCTGCAGGGTCTGGGGGAAGGAGCAAGGTCCCTGTGAAGAAAACACAACACAGACCAGCTCATGAGATACAACTCTGTAGAGGTGTAATGACTGGCTTGGTGCTGATAGTCAATCAAAGAAAAACAAACGGCCACAGACATATGCATGTTTCAATTGGGCCTGGGTGATACAAAATCAAATATCATGTTATCTTTGACTGAATACCATAATATTGATATTGTGATGATGACTAATGGGGCTTTCATGTGATATTTACATACAAAAGATGAAGATAAACAACCATTATTATTGTGGATATGATGACTAAGCAGGCAGAGGCAAATAAGAGTCTAATAAGTCTAATATGTTCGAAAACAGCATCTCTTTACTGTAATGCAGCCTGTAAAACCAGGAGAAGACAACACATATACCATATCATCATATTATGATATTCAAAATCCGAGATGATATCTGGTATCATATCACAATATTGACATGTCAATAAATAGCCCAGCCCTACAGCATTGTAGCTGCAGTGAAATTAAACAGCAAACCTGTGTTAGTGCATGTCATTCCTCCATACATGTGCTTTCTATCAGTAGATGTTATTCACCATGTGCTCATTTGACTCCACCTCTCAGTCTGATGCCCTGAGTTGCTGTTACACCACAGACCACCAGCTTTTCCGTTTCCCACTCACAACACACTCCGCTGCTTTTGCTTTCTCTAAAACCGACTTCTTCTCTTACCGTTTTCTGTCCAATCTGGCCCAAAATGTTAGCCTAACAAAACAGCATACTGTACCTTTAACTATGAGCCTACGTGAAGATGAAATGAAGCGATCATCAGTTCAGCAAAAGAAAAGTAAACAAACCCACGCAGAACAAAGCAGAGGGAAAGAAGCTGGCCTCTTTGTCACCAGTGCTGTAGCCCAGCAGGCTGAGACCTCATTAAACCGCCGCTGCAGAGCTCTGTGTGACGGCTCTCTGTGAGATCATGTTTCAGACGGTCCCGTCGCGGCACAAACATGTGTTGTCACAGACATATATGTGTGCGAGCTGAGTGTGTGAGCCTAGGCATACCTGCGAGTCTAGAGAACCGCTAAACAAAAGCAGCCCTCACTGAGCCAAAGAACAGGAAACAGGAAGTCTTCTCGACTGAATGCAGATCGACCAATTGGAGCAGCTGCACATACAAAGAATTTAACCTTTCACCCCGGTGGGTTTGGCTAGTGAACAGAAAGGATGGCAAACCGAAAGTAGGAATCGGATTACAGTATTTCCAAGTCATCCGGCCGCTCCTCCCCCTTCCCTTTTCTCTGCCTCGTCCCTCAAACAAACTCTCGACATGCAGAGGGGGCGTGCCGGCCTTTCTCTCGCCAGCCGGAAAGAATTTAGAAACAGGGTCACATGAATTACAATAAACGCTGTTTTTAAAACTAAGCAACATTTAAGATGTCAGTGAAAAGACACAGGAAGTTCATGTGCTGATAAGAAGGTGAAGCCCTTTTCCGTGTACCCTTTCTGTCCCTGTGATGATGCCCCACTGGCTGATCAGATTACAGCCTCTGATCTCCCTGCTCTCTGTAAACCACGTGCTTTACGGTAAGAGCTTGACCTGCCGAACTGCTCAACGCACTTGACAAACACCCAGGCAACCACATGCAACACAAAATCACCCTCCAAATGAGAGCTGTGCAGTTGCCTCTTTTGAAGTATGTAAATAATGGCATTGTGGTAACTGTGGATGTGGGGTCACCATCCATCGTTCTCTTTCCTGAACCAAAGAAAATCCCACGGATAAATTAAGATTTGTCTGTTTGGATATCTAATTCCCACACACAAATGTATGCAGTCTGACTTACGAAATGCGATTGTGAGAAATCCTAGAATAACACATTACACAACTTCCTGTGTTGTAAAAATGTTTTTCCCCTATCAGTGTCAATAATGGCAAAGCCTAAGTGTATATTTAGAGTCGTGAGATTAAGGCTACAATATGCAACAACAAATAGGATATACTGTGTACATTATAAGTCTGCATCCCTGTGCACACATGTCTAAATCCCCGATGGCTTTCAGTTTGGGCGCCTACACCTTTAGCTGTGTGCATCCAGAGGAACTGTGAAGAGCAGAGAAGCTAAATGTGCGGCAGTATACCAATTTAAAAACATGACGCTGCTCTTTGTTTGATTTTTTTCGTCGTGCATTGCCCTGCGCTTGCCATCTGCTTTGTCAGTGCCTGTGGTGGCTTTCGTGGTGTCGCTTATCTCAGCCTCAGGCTAAATGCTGTTTCAAGACAGAAGACTGACATGTGTGCGAGATAAGAACTTCACCAGCTGAGTGAGGTGGGTGACACGAACAATGACACTTCATGGCTTAAAGCAAAAAAATAAATATTGAAGTTGAAAAGGAAAAAACCCTTCCTAAAATATTTACACAGCAGATACTGATGATGCATCTTTTATTGCTGGGCTTATTTTGTTATGTGTTGATACTTCCAACAAAGCTCCAACGGTGTTCGACAGGAGCAAGTTTATCAGGTCTCAACATCAACAGTAGCGATCAGAGAAAGGGCTTCTTACCATGTTGCACTGCCGTTAACCAATCATACACAGAGAGATCCACTGTAGAGGAGCTTTACATAACAATTTTCCCACAAACGGTAGTCTCAATACACCAGAATTTGCAACAGCAATTGAACAGCAAGATATGTTGTGTTTTGAGTAATGGCTGACATGCATAACCCGCGGCTCAGTGCAGTAAGTTAGTATCTGCTCTGTGTGGGTGGTCAAGAGTCATTCTGGGAAATGTAGCAGATCAATAGCTAAAGTCGAAGTACAAAAGGCAGGCGGGTGTGCCATAACAGTAAATTACAACACTTCCTCACAAAATAACTCATGGAATTTATTTAACAGCACAGACTAATGATATATAACAGGGCTTTTCCTTTTAAAGAAAAAAAAAGTTGGCTGGAGTCTGTGGCTCACCTGGGGGGCAGTGCCTCTGGCCACCAGTATCGGCTGGGACGAAGGCGAGGAGCTCTGCCTGAGCATCCTGCTGTTCTGGTTGAGGGACTGGCAGAGGAGGTCTGCAGGGGGCGGAGGAGGCCTGGGGAGGGTCCCACTCATATGAAACCCCTCTCTGTCCTCTGTGATCACCTCCTGGATGATGTCTGCACAACCGGTGACGAGAGAAAGAGATTATAGCATACCTACATGCCATGTACGCAACATCAAAAAAAAAAATAGTATACAACACAAATAGAGGAAGTATAAACGCTCATGTGCATGTCACATGAGCTCACACAGGTGCAACATCTTCCAGAGATGGAAAGTGACTCTACTCAAGTGTACAGGTCTGAGGTCCTACCACCGTATTCAAGTATCTGCACATTGTGATACTTAATACTTTTACTGCACCACGTTTGTCTAACAGCTACAGTTACTGCTTACTTTGCAGAAAAAAGGCGTTACATGCAAAACATAAACTATGATGCATTATTGAGATCTGAAACTAGACAACAGCATGTGGAGCAGTTACGCCTACGCTAATTTATGCATCAATAATTTAACACTCTGAAAGTGACGATTCATCACAATGACTATTTTCATTTTTCATAATATAATTTATTGCCAATATTCTGAAAAGACGCCTTTACTGGAGTATTTTTTCCCATTAGGCTATTCATTTTAGGATATTTTCCACCTCTGCTACAGTGTTTAGACACATCCAAAACTATAGAACATTGTTAGTGTAATGCAAAAAGGCAGAAAGGTTACTCACCCAGATCAGTCAGTTCCAGTGCTGCAGTGCAGAAAGAGAGAGAGCGAGCATAACGTCAGCAAACAGAAAATTACAGCTGCGGCTACAGACTGCAGTCAGACTCTGCTAAAACTATGAACTAGGACTCATATGGCAGGAATGATGTGATTCCCTGGAATGGGTGTTGGCTCTTTTCTAACAAATCACATGCTGGCGAAACCGTGTGATGTCAGCCCTTACACACAAACACGCAGCTGGAGGGAGGGGGACAAAAACTAAAAAAAACATATGACCACCTACCTGTGGTGCCGTTGAAATCGTTCATGTTCTCATAGCATACGAGATGCCCTTGAGATCAACTAAAAAGGCAGATCATGAACTTTGCAGTCCTTTTGCAGCTCCTTTTCTTCTCAACCGGGCAATCCTCCTTTACGGCAGGGGAGACGCGTCCCTTCCTGCTTTGCCCGACTTCTTTGTCCTTATAATAACTCAAGCGAGCAACTGTCAAAATTCAACGCCGACACAAAGTGTTTGCTGGTGTTAGTCTCAAGGTGTGTGTTTGCTCGACTCCAGCCATGTGTTGACTGCTCTCAGGAGCTGAAGACGCTCTACTTTGTTTCCGCACTGACAAGAGCTGTGACTGGCTACTGGTCTGGGGTGTGGAAATCCCCTCACGTCACGTCCCAAACGGGAAACCCCCGTGGGGCAGGTATAGCGACCTCCCTAACTTCATATAATGTAGCCTGAATATTCAAATTCAGAATCACCATGTTGGATCATTACCTTAAAAGCACTTTCCATTTTATTTTCCATTACATATTGCCACAGCCAGTGTTGTTTTTTTTTGTTTTGTTTTTGTTTTCCCGCCACAGAATATGCAAAATAACAAAATGAACTATGTAAATGAGCTCCCTCAACACTCACTCTCCAACCATTTATTCGCCAAGTGCTGCGATGCCAAAAAGAGTTCAGCTTTTCCTAAAGTAGAAACATTAATGACGTCTCGGCTATTTCTCTTGGTTGCATCATGCGGTGAGGCTGCAACTCCCGTTTCCCACAAAAGGAGCGAGAGGTAAAATCTCGCCGTTTTATCATTAACACTTTCATCATAAAATTGTATCAACGTGTTCACGGCACGTTTGGCCGTCTAGTTTTAAAATGGGAGTGTGTGCTCTGTCTTCAGGCATTACCATAAAACTGGTGCAATTACCACATTAGAAGTTATCACATGCCACACCGCCATCTACTGGACGCAGGCAGAACAGACGATTTGGAAGGAATGGAAAGTGAAAGCTCTTCCGTTTACAGGAACAGCCAGCATAGAGCAGTTAGACCATCAGTAAGAAAATAACCCAACCCAGCCCGCGGTGGTGTGTGCAGAATTGGTAACTGGCCCTGCCCATCTGGCACAGGATATCCATGTGTACTTTCCAAACTGAGGAAACATTTAAACAGTGGGGTCAAACAGGCCAGGGCCAATCACTTGGGAGGATGAGTGAGGATTATAGTGTATTACGTCCACACTTTATTTGGATGGCCCAGTGTTGACACTCAACTATCAAGTGACTATGATGAGTAACTAAAACGTGCACTGAGTTTCTGGTGATGCACTAGTGTGTTAAATAATGCAAAAAAAAAAAAAAAATCAGAGTCTTGGTTACATTTTGGAGAAATACAGCAAATAGGCAAGTTTTGCTTTGCTGAACATTCACTTTTTGTTTGTGGAGTTGCACATCAACACTGGATAATCCAAATAATACATCACCTTTAGAGAGGGATAATCTTACTAAATGGCCCTTATTAAGAGTAAGTCTTTATCTGAGAATTTGCTTGTACATTTAACCAAAATTTATATGCAGATGGAAAAAACATTGTTTTTCATTCTATTAAGCAAACATTATAAGGTTACTCCAGCTTTAGTCTTTCCTCACAGAAAGATTATGAAACTGACAGGGTGACTGACCATGGTCCTGCCCGACTGAACCAGCAGGATCCAACTCTTTAACCTTTCCCATATATTTAAAAACCGAATACATCATCAGACTTATGGTTTTGGGCTGTGGGTGCAGAGGGTTGCGCACAAAAGATGTTTCTACTGTACAATCAACCTCAAAATCAATACGAAATTGAGGTTCAGAGGCAGATGTCTCCTTAAGATGTCCCTGATCTCAGTGGGAGTATAAGAGGTTAAAAAAAAAAGTTATCCATAGACATTTTAAATCACACTTATGTTTTACTATAAACATGAGTGCTCAAAATTTAATATTTGCCAACATGGAACCCTCTTAATTCCAGAATTTACAGCACCCAAAATAAAAGCAAGAGAGACACTGTAATTCTTCCATACACACCTGACTCTCAGAATCTGGCCTGGATCGTGAATGCAAAACAATCTGAAAATAAGAAGTTCAGCAGGGGGGAGGAAAAAAAAAGACTTGCAAATTCGCTATTGCTAGACAGTTTGACATCGGTATTATTAACATGACAAGCTGAGATTCTGTACAGTTTCAGGACATACAAAAGAAAGATTCAGTGAAAAAAAAAATCAAGTCATTGACAATATTAATATATTTATATTAATACCAACAAGGCCGTTAACTTTTTTTCTGTTCAAGTTTGGAACATCAACCATTTGTTTAAAATTGAGGGTAGTAGTCACTGTGTTGTGGGTAGCGTTTAGAAAGGGTCATCCATCTTGTTTCCATTCACCACGTCTCCTCTAGGCCTCCACTGTGGCTCAGGATCTTTCCAGTTTCCTCTGGCACTACTCACCAGTTTGCAGGCAACCCGAAACACGTTGCTCACATGGAATGAAAAGAAATAAATCACAAGGAATCTACAGACAGAACAAAAGTTGCACTTGGCCTCTTTTTTTCCCTGTATAAAAAAAAAGAAAAAAAATGATATGTAGTAGAACTGCAACCCGTCCCCCTCCAAACTTCTACTCCAAGACATTGTTACCCTCTCAAAATCATATAGAATACAGTACATCACATTTTGTTTTACTTCACTTGAACTGCAAAACGAGAGGGTGGGGATGGGTGGGGAACAGAAATAAGAATTTA
>OMLF01030056.1:13392-23848 GCA_900302615.1 Holocentrus rufus
TAAGAATTTATGAAGTCTACACTGAATATGATTCGCTGTGGATCCCCACACAGAAATCAGAGGGAGAGTTGAACTGATTTTTTTTTTTCTTTTTTTTTGTAGCGGTGTCCATGACAGCTAAACAATGACTCCCTTCCCTGGCAAACGGACGTTTGACCCTGCCCGGATTCCACAAGTCCTCTTCGCCCTTGGAGTGAGGGCAAGGGAGGGAGATAGGCGCATGGTCTCTCTTAATCCTTCTTCTTCTCCTCCTCTGGTTTGTCTGTGATGGCTGCAGCCGTGGGGGGGGCGGTCTCTCCCTCTGCCACCTTGTCCTTGTCGTGGTCTGCTCCGCTGGTGCCGAACTCGTTGACCCGGTTGGGATCGACCCGATAGATCCAGCGCTGGTATAGGTAGATGAAGAATACCACATCTGCGAGGGTGTGCGAGAAACAGCGAGATGTTTATGGATCAAATCAAAAACAGTTCATGTCCTGTTTATCATGCAGGGAATCCACTGAAGTCACTGGGTGCCAAGACACTGCCATCTGGTATCTGCAATTCAGTGAAATCTCCCTCTTAAGTCGTTTAACCCTTCTGATGCATCCAGTGGTGTCAATTGTCAAGACTTGCCTAAACCCCAAAGAAGTGTTAGAAACTTGTATTCACTATTCACTACTCTATTTTGTGAACAGGAAAGATGAAAGATGGAGCCCAAGAAGATTTATTTAGGAGCTGGCACACTGAGATAATGGCACTGCCAACCTATAAAATGGCATTCGCTTGTTTTTATGAGTGGTTTCTCCTCTCTGGTATAACTGATCCCAGTTCACAAAAATAAAGATATGTAGGTCAACCCACACCTGGAGATAACATCATTTTCTTCATCTCATTTCCTCAGCGGTAAACACATTTTGCATGGCGGCGAGACGAGTGATAATCAGTTAACAATAAAACTTGAGAAGCAGGCCTGCAGATTAGGCCAACGTTGTATATCTAGTTTAACTTGTGTTTGTATTTTCATAGCTGTGACAAAACACATCTACAGGTTCTCAAAACATATCACATTCATTTCAGAATCAGAATCAGAATACTTTATTGATCCCTGTGGGGAAATTAAGTGCCAACATTTATGCTAGCCTAATCAACTAAATTAGCTAAATGTCATCGGCGGTTGACATTATGACTCTGCATCCACTTACATTAAAACATTAACACATAACTGGGTAACAGTAAATGGCATTAGAAAAATGGTTGATGGTTGCTATGAAATTAACAATAGGTGCAGATGGTGCGCTGTGCCAGATGCCACGCTGAAGGCAACACGGCACTTGTTCTGTGGCTACAGGGAGGTGAGAATACGACCCTGAAGGACCGTGACTTCAACGTTTCCTCCTGTGTCAGCGTGGTGAGAAGGGCAAAACAACGCTTTAACCAAGCAGAGCTTTCTGATAACCTTCTACCACCTATACAAAGAAACAGAGAACCGAGCGTTCTGGATGAATTATCAAACTAGTACAGTTCTCGACCCTACGTTACACACATGCTTAGCAATTTATAGCTAACTCCAGCAAAACATTACACATCTGAGCTCATCACCTGAATAAACAAACTCAAAATGGCTACTCTTGCATGTTGCCAGAGGAACTGACGGCTAGGTGAAACTTCTTGGTTATTTTAGGTGGACAATTAACTTCTTCCAATTTCAACACAATATACAACCAGAGATGAATATTTGTCACTTTCAGGCTGCTGGTGACAATCATTGAGATAAAACATGTAACATAACATAAAAACATGTCAAATGAAATATGGAGAACTACTTGATCAGGAAAGACATACCATCTCTGAGGCATCCTATCCTGTACATCATGGGCATCTTGATGACAAAGGCAAACAGGTCATCAATAAAAGTATTGAGTGCCTTGTAGGTGAGCATCCTCCACGGGAGGTGGGCCACAGACTTCATTTTGTAGTTGATGAATAGCTGCGGCGTCATTGTTATGAAACCTAAACCAAGGAGACAGGCACAGTCAGGCACCAGAGAGGTAAAACAAAAAACAACTCCAGAACAGAGGCAGTAAATTGAACCACAGGCAACATGAATGAAAGTTACCCTCCCTGCGCTCCACTGATGTCTATTTACAACCAGCACATGAGCAGAGGCTTTTGGGAATTGGATACGTAACCATGATGCAAGCATGAAAACATTTAACTTGTGTACATCCACTCAGACAGTGTCATTACGGCAGGCCTTATTGATCAGGCTCAGTTATCACCCATGACAACAGACATGCACACACAAGAATAGAGCCTAATTGGACAGAAGGTGTCAATAGAGAAGGGAATAAAATCAATAAAACAGACAGCTCAAGGGAGAGGGTTACAAATGAGTACACAAGACACGCTGTTGAACTACAGCTCATGCATAATGGATGTTAACTTACAGACAATAAAAAGTGCTAGTTGTCTGCTAAGGTTAAACATTACATAATATTGATGTTTGCTTCAAAATGTGCCTGTAAGGAACCTCACAAGTTACATCTTTTTTAATTAACATTCTCTGTATAAAGTTTTTTTTCCAGTATGTCTCGGTGAGAAATATATAACTTTGACTTTTCCCATTCCTTTTTTTCAACTCATTGTTTGTTTTGTGTTTTGTTATAAAAAGAATTATACAACACAGTCCTGATTATGAGATGTCAAGCTATGTAATGCAATTATGTCCAAAATCTGACAAGCAATAAATATAACTGCACTCTCAAAAAAGGACAGACAGAGTAAGTGTTCTTCAGACTGACTCACCAAAGGTTAACAAGAAGCCGTAGAGCATACTGAGTACCCATGAGTACCAGCCTTTGTGCTCTACATACAATAAACTGTAGACTGCATAACACCCAAACAGAGGGTAGAGAATCCATGACAGGTACTTGAAGGCCATCTGAACACAGGACAGAGAGAAAAAAAGGATTATCACTGACCATTTTGTTAGAAAACAAACAAAAAATTGACAGAGAAAATACGTAACAATGTTTTATAAATAGAAGATTTTTTGTGATATTGCTTTCATGCCCCAAAGGAGAAATTTGTCTTTTGGCTTGCTCCCAAGCACATGGATGTAAAAGTGCATGGTCAGCTGCAGAGGGCTGCCTCTGGAGCTGACAGGGAGTCCTTTTCAGACACTGAATCATCTGTGACATTTGTGTAAGCATCTTTCCTCAGACATTTTTGCTACCTAACTAGAAATGATCCTAATTATCATCTGGCTATTTTTGCAGCTTTTGTGTCGTATGATTGCAGGCATTTCACAGAGAAGGTTTCAGGATGTCTTGAGAGAGTTTCTAAATGTATAATCCTTCATTGTGCAGCTCAGAAAGCAATAGCAGGTGATAGGAGTTGAGTTGTGGTTTGACTTACATCATCGTAGATTTTGGTTGAGGACTCAACGTATGTGGACTTGTCTGTGAATACCAATCGTGGGAATATCCCCAGAATTTTGTTCTCTCTGTTCAACTACAGAAAAAGAGAAATGACGTTACTGGAGTGCAGCGTTAAAAGTGTATTAGGATGTACAGCATAAAAATAAATTGTGACAGGAAATTGATATATATATATATATATATATATATATATATAAAAAGGGAAGGAAAGGAAAATAAAGGCATTTTGTGGTGACTTACTCTGACGTCCATGACCTTGGTGATTTTCCACAAGTCGATAAGAAGGCCGATGAAGACGCTGACCTGCACCACGAAGTTGGTCTCGTTGTCCAGGATGTACAGCAGCACCACCAGTGACTGGAACACCCCAAAGATGATGGAGCGCACGGACAGGCCTTCCAGAGATTGCCGGCTGTTCCAAAACTGGATATCTGAGAGAAAGAAGGAGGTAGGATGTGAGTGAAGGCACGGAAACCCTGTTCAATATCTGGAAAAAAAAAACTCCTGAATATAGATTCAACTCTTGTGACCTTACCATTCTTGAAGGCGAGGAATTCAAAGATGCTGTGCACAATGGAGACAACGATGGTGAGTCCCAAGAGGTAAGGGTTCGTCTCCAGAAGGGCCACCTGCAGAAAGAGAGACACCACTAAGGATCTCAAGTTTTATTCAGCATTTATAAATCATCACATTCCATTTGGCTGTGGCCTACCTCATCTCATCGCATCTATAAAAACTCTCTCATTCTCCGTCACCTGCTTCTGTCACCCCTGACCTCTTACCTTGACGGTGTCTTGGTCTTCGTCCGACTGTTCGTAGGTGTCCTCGGGTAGGAAGTTCCATGGCGAGCGAGCGTTCTGGGCGGCGTACAGCTGCCAACGCCACAAGGACAGCGGGCAGTAGCTGAGGCGGAGTGGCAGCTCCGTCAGGGTCTCGTTGATGGGGTAGTAGTCCTTCTGAAGGTTCCAGTAGTCGTTGAAGTACACGATGGGGTAGTAGTCACCGCTCACCGCGTCAAACTTAACATCTGGGGTGGATAGGTGGAAAATGTCGGAACAGGAAGAAGGCACAGCAGAGTTAGAACGCTGCTTCACATGGTTTGATAAATAAGTTGTTCCTATATCATTTCTAACAACGAATCGATCATGCAATAATATCATGATACTTCCTCTTGTGATAAATTATCAATATTTTTATTAAATGGATCTCTAAATGTATCTATTATGATGCGGTTGTGAATAATATAAAAATATTACTACCTTTACTGAAATGAGTATCTATATTAAATTCATATTGATACAGCCTTATATAAATTAATTCAAAATTGGATTTTATGTATACCTTTTATATAAAACACACACACACATTGGTGTGTATATTAAGACACTCAAAAATATGATAGATTCCTACTTGTTGAAAAATGATTCTGCCTTTTCTGGGTTATTCTTTCTTCTTCAGTTACAGAGATTATGATCTATCATAGCTGTTTATCTTAAAATACATTACATATTTCAGAATTGCCTGCATCATAATACCATCGTTATAATGGGTGAAATATTGGGATAGCGTTTCACGAGTTAAAGTGATTCCCACACTTAATCATTTCCACTGTGAAATATGTGAAACACAGAATTGCATATTAAATAGATAATTAGCTAAAGTCTCTGTTAACAAATTATACTGCACCCCCAATAATGTAGGAAATAATAAGTAAAAAGAACTTACGCTGGTCAAGTGGAGGGGGAACCGAGCCCTTGACCCAGGCTGTGTGGTCATCTACCATGTTGATGGTGAGATTGGGGTGCCAATGAGAGATGATCTCCACTGGTCCGTGGCTCTCTGCCCGCTGCGTGCAGAGACATATGATTAGACACGTCAGCAGAGCTCTGCCACAACCTCTGAGAAATCACATTCAGATTCAAGATAAGATTTGAGGCAAGTCAGAAATGATGTAAGCCACTGATGTCCCAGCTGATGCAACAGCTGCTGTGCCTGCAAGTGCTCATGGAGAGTCAAATCCAAAAGAGCAAGCTCCTTGACTCCTAAATATAGCTCGGGAATTGAGGCATAATAAGTTATTCAAAACGGAGAAGAGGGCACTCTGTGGCAGCATAATTTTTAAAATTGTGATGCAGATCTATAGCTGTATAGTGTTTTTAGTAGATGAAGAGTCAGGGATGTGATTCAGTTTGATTACAAGACTTATTTGTTCCAGGAATTGGAACAGATGACAGAACTCAATTGGTTTAGTCTCATTTGTTCCAGGAACTTTGCAGTACTACTCAATGCTGTCAAATGTGTACCACTGAATGCTTGAAATACCACCATGAAGTTACATTTTGGCTTAAACCATTATACACCATGTACAAAATGGCCAACCTTGATCATCTCGGGGTCTGCTTCTGTCTCTCCTGTCAGTAGATTCTTGGTCTTAAGAAACTTTCTGCGCTTGTATTTATTCAGCACTGAAAGAATTTAGGAAGAAACGTACAGGAAAAGATTAACACTTGCACACAAATGATTCCATGTTATCACATGGTTGCAGGCTTTACAATCCGTATCTTGTGTGTATGCACTTACTTCGTGACGCATGAACTGTTGCCAGTCTGCGATACTGCCCCTTGCGTTTAGGATCTGGGTGGAATCCACTTTTAGTGAAATAGACGTGCATGTACAGGGAACCGTTCTGCTGCACCTTCTGCAAGTATAAACCAGACAGAAGAAAAGAGGTATGAGAAATTCAGTTAAATTTACAAATGCATCCGAAATCCCTTCATCAAGCTCATGGCTAGCTTTTCTTTCCTGACCCTTCACGACATCCTACCCCATTTCCGAAACTGACTCACCACCCAGCGGCTGTCTACCACTGTCACACCCCCCTCCCTAGACAACCACATTGCCACTTCCCTCTCATTTTACTTCTTCCGCATCTCTCAACTTGAATCTCCTGTCCGTCCTCACCTCAGGGATGGGCATCTCCTTGTAGTGCTCATAGCAGCCATCTCCGTTCTCCCCCGTGGCCCAGTCTCCATAGACGAGGTCCCTGTGGAACCAGAACAGGGCCTCCGTGTTGTTGAAGTCGGAGAACACCTCCTCCTGGGAGACATATACATAGAGGTCCTGGGGGCACAATGAAAAAATAAAGGTGTTTATGATATTACAGGCTCAGGGGAGAGCAAGTACAGCAAGAAGGAGAGAGAGAGAGAGAGAGAGAGAGACAGAGAGAGCATGACATTGTGTTACTGTCCAAATACTTATAGGGTTCACTGTACAAAGGCATGTTCAAGGATAACCAATTAAACAGAGATGCACAAAAAACATTTTTTCAATACAGAGGACCAATCCAAGCTTCTGTGTGTCAATAATGGAGAAATTCAAGACAATGCTTCAATTTCTGACATGTTGCTCAGGGCTTTAGGTATTGGTCATAAGTCTCCTTGAGTAAAATCTACAATATTCCATTTTAGACCAGTATCAGTATTAGTATTGTATCATTGTGTCCCTTCAATTAAAAAAATGAAAAGAGGAGACTGGTATATTTATCGAGACAGTGTGCTTTAGTACCATGAGGGTGTCCTTGGGGAACAGGTTCCTGCTGGGCACCCTTGGTGCTCCTGCTGGGGTGTTGGGGTCAGGGGTGGACGGGCCTCTACGAAACCAGCTACTGATCGCCCAGATTATGAAGATTCTGGAGAAACAAGAACAAGCAGATTATAAGGGAAGGAAGAAGAGGAGAATATTGAAGCCAAACAACAGATCAGAGGATAAGAACAGGGAGATGTAACAGCAAAATAGGACAGGTTAGATTAATGCTGAAATTCTCGTAGTACTGTGCCAAAAAGTGGGTATGGCGACACAAAAAACTGGCAAGACAATGTGTTTAGTTTTGCTCTTATCTCTTGAGATCTGAAGAACCGTTGCAGGAGAGTTAAACTAGCTGCGGGCTAATCTGATTAACTTTTATCCAGTCAGGCTACATTCAGACTGTGTGAGGAGCCTCCCCTCTACAATATATCAGTGATAGGTCAAGGAGGCGTATTTTAGAGGAAAGTGGAATGCGGAAGACTGTGCCAAGCAAGGAAAATATTGTGAAACAGAGACATGAGACATCAAAACCATGCATTCTTTCAGTCTCAACTTCTGCGTTCTTCTGTGATTTTGTTTGGTGTTCAGATTATTGCTTTTTGGGTTGGTATGGGTTTAACTTATGTAGAGTAGCACAACAGTAAAAGTACACATTATAAAGCAGTTTTCTGCCTAATTTCACCATAACAACAGAAATTTTCACACTAAATGTCTGACCAATGATTATCTATGTTGTTTATGTTTTTGTTAACTTGATTTGTACCCTACAGATCCTGTACATGACCACATGAAGCTGTCCACAACGGCCATAATGTCAAGAGCTTGGTCTAACTTTACTTAACAATTCCTTGCATGGATTCATTATCACTATGGAATATGCTGCAAAACTGCAAAATGCTCTCTAATTCATCCTCATAAATCTCTGATGCCACCAAACCAAGCAGCTGTATATCTCTTGGCCCCAATTAATGCAACCTAAACTATTAAATATCAAACCTATATTCATCAAAAAAGTTCTCCTTTTGCTTCCTCTCCTGAGATAAATATGTCCATGAAATAAATGCTGAAGGATTGACAGCCAGTGTTTTCAGTTGGTTTAAAAGTTAGATAACCTGAAACGCGTTTTAGAATAACAATCTTATCTTCCTTTATTTGTTCAATAGGAAGTCGAATTTTCTTGTCAAACAGTAACAGCAAAGGTTAGATGTTTACAAAATATTTTCACTTTAACTTTAACTTTATCTATGTTAAATCGACCATTGATTTATTGTGCACCCAATTACTAATTGGAGCTAGGGACTGGAAAAGTGCCACAGCTCTATTTTAAGGCTTTTATTATTAGTTCCACTTTTTGGGATTTTGTTTACCACATTTCAACAATTGAAACTGATGGATTTAAAACTCCACCACGAGATGCAATAATCCTCCAACTGTTTGAGTTTTCTGACACAGTTGGTGGAAAACAGTGCTACCACCAGCAAAAAACGTGAATTTTAGCAAAGGCTCCAGATTAACTTTTTCCACTGGTGACTCTGGTTGTGGAGGAATTTTCCTCCTTAGGCCTAAAGGTCTTATGGTCATGGTCTGTCTCTGGGTAGATAGCCTAGGCAGTCAGGCTTTCTACTCAGAGACAGGCCATGACCATATTACCTTTCGGCCGAGGGGTCTAGCTGCCGTTAAGGTTGCACGGATAGACGATAATCTCGGGGATCGATGATGTTCAGCGTAATCGCCAACAGCCGATGCCTTTGGCAATGTCAAGATGATATTTGGCTCGTTTGAGTCTGCAATCTATATTCAGAAAGTGTCAAGGAGACATACCTCTCTCTCTCTCTTTGCATTTACATTCTTCCAACTTTGAGTGCAACATCCAGCCGTTAGAAGCAGGACTGGGTACCAGCAATACATGTTTATTGGTACAGACACAATCACACTGGTGTTAAAAACAACCAAAATATGTTTAAACATTTTATGCCAAGGCTCAGGGCTTTAATAGTTAATCTTAAATAACCTTTCATTAAATTTTACCTTTGCTTTTACTAAAGTGACTGCTGATTGGCTTGCTAGGCAATTACTTTGTACTGTCAGGAAAAACAATCAACAACTCATCCAGTGCTACACCTTCCTGTTTAGTAAAACTAAGGACACAATTTAGTAGAAATCATCTAGTTGAAAATGATGGAAAACAAATCATAAAACTTCACACTGAATGAATTCTTTCATTCATTGAAATGAATTCCAATGAATTCAAGTGTTATATTTCTTTTAGCTGGGAACAATAATTGCAAAAATTATGAATAAAAAACAAAGCTTTCATTCAACATACATATTGAAAAAAATCACCATTTTGACACCGGTATCAACTTCAAAGGGCTTTGCCTGACGTTTTCAAACAATACTCATCCCTAGGGGATCACAACTAAATTAATGTCCAGGAAATCCAGCTACAAGCAACAATAATGGCACATTGTTTTTGAGACAGGATAATAAATAGATACTTTGTTTAACTGCTAAATCCATTCAGAATTTGCCGTGCTTTGAGTGAGCTCCATAACAGCGATGCAGCCCCAACTACTGAGGTACACTTCTCATGAAAGACTAGCACATCCCTCAGCACTTGCAGGTTCTTTGGTTCAGCAAAGTATAAATGGTTTTCATGACATGTTTATAAATGTGATCTGTTGTGTTACGTCACAAGAAAAAAAAACAAAAGAAAAAGGCACCTGAAGAGGACTCCTTTAATGACCTGCCATGCATTAGGCGCTTGTTGCTGCTGCTGCTGTTGCTGCTGCTGAGGATCCTGTGCGTTTCCAGCCGTCTGCACAGCCTGGCCATCTGTTCTCGCAGCAGTCCCATTACTGCTTACCTGCACATGCAAAACACATCAGTTCAACATACCCAGTTGCAATGATAATAACTTTAGTAGCCCTGGCACAATGTAATGAAATATGGCATGGAGAAATAACAGGATGTCACATAATGAGTTGTGCAGATCCAGCAGGACCTGACCACTGGACCTCAGTGAAATCTAAAAGCAATAAGTGACATTATGATAACTTACATCTATAGTGAGTTGAACCATCATTAATCTACTTCCAGGCGAGGAGAGGACAAGTAGATAGATTAAACGTGGACATAAATGGCCGTGCAGAGAGGACAAAGAGCACGAGGTGGCAGTTTTGGGTCACTTTATTCTGATTGAGACTGATTCCACTTTAAAGCAGACCGTACCACCTAAAATATCAGTGTGTCAGAACGGATACTGATATACTGACAGCATGGCTTGGCCTAATGAAGCCTTTTTGGTCCAGTTTTAACAAGGCCTGTTCCTGATGATTCACAAGAAAGTCAAGACATGTACGTTTGCTTTTACGCATCAAATCATTTCCTATCTGTAACATCTCATTCATTTGCTCTTTGATGGAGTTATTCCACGCTTCCAGGACCTAGCA